>CM022298.1:724417726-724432726 GCA_011799875.1 Thinopyrum elongatum | reverse complement strand
TGGTATATCGATCGGTCCAGCACGGATTGAAATAGGAGCCGGTTCGAGAGGAAGCTTTTGAAAACGCAGTGCACCCAGGTAAATAAGGAACAAGATGAATACAGAAGTTAAACGAGCGTCCCACACCCGAAAGGTACCCCACATAGGCCTTCCCCGAAACCCCCCAGTCACTAACGTAAACAAAGTAGAAAAAGCACCAATTTCTGTACCGGTTCCAGAAGAGCGAAGAAAAAGGGGATGTTTTGTTAATGGGAACAAGGAACTGTTTATAGCTGTCGCGATATAAATAACTATACTCATCCGAGCCGCAGGAACATGTACATACGAAATACGAGAATTTCCACCTTGTTGAAGATCTGGTGGTGCTACCCGAAGACTTAAATGAATATACATCGCTGTTAAGAACAACCGATGCCTTATGTGTATTGGATCCGCTCTTCTGTTAGCATGAACACATGAATGAGATTCTATTCCTCTTCCTTATTCTTCCTGGATAGAACCCCCCAACCTAGGTGAGGAAGTAAAATAAATCCTTGTTTATACATCGCTGAACTTACATACCTGGGCCCGGCTCAACATTCTTTTAAAGCAATCGAATAACGGCTTTTCCATGACTTGGCCATTCAATCTTGTGAACTAATCGAGACCGAAATTGGATAAAGAGATACAAAAGGAGAGCAATACCCAATCGATGAAAGAACATGAAACCCTTCTGTTTCTATAGAGGTACAGGAAACGGTTGGGGGCAATAAAGTAGGTGACGTGGTTGGATTTTGCGAGCTGTTCCAACCACTGCTGGATGTGATTCCAAGAGCCGAACGAGAATGAATACCACACAGAAGAGTCAAGACCGGGCTCCCTAATAGAATGTTTAACCGATCCATTCCGGATCGATCGAATTGGTACGGAAGTTGTAACATGGGAAAAGCACAGAAAACACGACTTATTTGAATAACCCGGTGACCTACCAATTGTAGAAGTAGGATTTTTGGCAAGCAATAAGCACTTAAATAATACAATTCGAGTGTACCAGATTCTTTATCATTTCGATGAAAAGGTTCGGGAGGAAAGGGAAACAACAGAGGGATCCGAATCGAACCTAAATGGGAATGACATGAAAAATCTTTTTCAAAACCTATCATTAAGGGCGTGACGACGATATACGAGAGGAATAAAAAAAAACTCGTGATTGGTGTGGAGGTGAAGATCTGCTTATGAAATTGTTCAAGAAAGAGTCGTCTCATTTCCTTACTTCTGCATTCTTTCGAATTCATTCACTTCGACGGCTGGCGCTACGCTAGCTTTGCATGATTAGCTCCGACAGAACAGGTACTGCATTTCCTTAGTTGGATCCGCTCTTTCTCTCTCGTGCAGTTGTTGCTTCCGGCTATTTATTCAGTCGTCAATCAGCATTGATCCGGGTAGTTAGTCAGTCTCTCTCTTTTTGCCCGTCCTTCTCTATCTATGAAATTCCTAATTCAGGGAGTTCGCTTTCCAATATCTAAATGTTCATGCAAAGCAACAAACGAAATGCAAGAACTGTCACGCAGAAGTCACACAGTATGCTGAACGTTCTGAAATGATAAGAAGTATGGGATTTCATAAGAGATTCATACATAGAGATCTAAACTCATGGGAGGGCCCGGCCAGCAAACGAGATCTCTTACATCCAAAGGACCATGCCAATCGAAGATGAACCATTCACCGAGCCGAGTATGTGCAAGACAAGACACGGCTAGATAAGTCAAATAGAAGATATTGCTTTTACACGAGCAACTCTTTTCTTCATGTGGGTATAGCCCACTTTTCCTTTGATGAAATGCGAACACAAACTTCAGGCATCCAAGAAAGAAGTAAAGATCGAAATCGAAGCATTGTCATTGGGTTGAAGATCAATTCATATCGACAAGACTTTCCATTCATCTTTTTGTTGATATTTGGATTCCGTTTTCAAATAAAGTCATCTTGTAGTTAGAAATCACCTTTAGAATCATCAGCCTCTATCCCTACACTGACTCGCTTATCCGGGATCGATCCTCACTACGGTCCTTTATTTCGAAACGACGATAGGTCTCTCGCGGAACGAGGTGTAGATTGAGAAGAAACATGAGTGTATGGTCCATACTCACTTGGGTTCAAACTTATTTTGCAGGGAGAAATGGGTACATGCCTGTAGATCTTCTTCTCACAGCGAGCACTTGATTACGGAGCCTGATTCTATATATTATTTATGGATTATTATAGAATCTATCTTTTTCTTCAAATCATAGTGGGAATCCTATTACCGATACCTAAACGTTTTCTTTGTCGAAACAGAAAGGAGGGAAATTGGATAACCGACGACACGAGTTTCCCGTTCAACGTTCTGCTTCGCTCCACTGTTAGATAGGCAATTCAATAGTTACCGACGAAAGGAGTTCCCCTTCTCTTGGCCAATTGACGTTCTGCTTCAATAAGTCATGACCTTCACTCTCCTCAAGTGAGGAGGGCATATTGTTTGACCAACGAAAGCCTCACTAGTTCCTTCTTCCCGTTCACTATTCCCATAGCCTGATACGAGTTATTTAGTTCGTGTCTCCTTGTTCTTGGGAAGAACCGAAGGTTCATTCGCGGCACTCGTAGACATAGTTGTATTTCAGACCCTCTTCTTTCCCTAAAAAGCTAATAAATCAAAACAAGAGAAAAGCAGAAGCGAAAGCTCGAGTCGAAGAGTGGAGGTCGCTCGGTAACTCGAGTCGATCAGTCCCATTCATTCTTGCCCGAAACAAGTGGGCTATTCATTCCGGTGCCACCTTTGTTCAATCGAGTCCATGTTCTCTATTTCCCAAAACCCATTCGTTCACTGACCCGTGGACCAGAGGTTTAAAGCTTGGAATTGAGCTTTCTAGCTTTCTTTAGTACAATCTTTTTGCGAGAGCAACCCCGGGTTCGTTCCTAAGACTACACTCACAGCTTTCTCTGTTCATGTTCCGGCATAGGAGATCTAGTGGTAGGATAGGGGACAGAGCTTTAGGGCTGCAGTAAACCTCATATGCGCGTGGCTCATCATAAGACCTTAGCCTGATGTCCTACCCAAAGACTTCAAAGGAAGTCATAGGACAACCTTTCCGAGTTCTAACTTCCATAACTATAACTTGGTTTGCTTGCCTGCTTCCTATCTGACCTATCAATCAAAGAAATGTTCTTGTTCCGCGATACGAGCTTGACTGTCGCTCTGAGACAGTAGATTTCTTGGTTGGGGGTCCCTTTATCAAAGGCTCCCTTCCCTACTGATCATACAACAAATGAAGGTGGTTAGAAAGATGGCACATCGATCTTCTGTACACCCTGTTCGTGCTGCGGAACGCAGAAAATCCGCCTTCCTTGGAAAAAAAATTCCTGACTCCGAAGTATCAAAGGAGACTTGGGTGGCGCCTTCTGAAGAGCCCTTCATTCTGCGACTCAGATAGGCTAGGATTCGTGTCTCAGCCGGAAGGGGTCGTAGGACTGACTCAGACAAAGCGTTAGAAGTACGATCTCCGAATCTATAAGCTTTGGCCTGCCTTCTTCCCTTATCTAATCTCTTAGGTAATAAGAAAGTGGTGTTAATTGTCACGCTAAGGAGCTGACCAGTGACATTTCTATCTCAATTGAAGTCAGCCTTACTATACTCGCTTGTAGGAGATCATCGCTCAGAAGGGCGTTCTTTCGCTAGAAAAACAAGAGTTTGAAGATCACCCAACCCACGAAAAGGTCAGAACTCTCGATCTAGCCCCACTTTCTATAGCAATTTATCGACATGTTGTTTTGAATGTCCTTGAAAAGGCCTACACACATACCCTGCCACTCGATGTGTAGTGGGTTTGTTCAGTAGAGATGGGTAGAGCGCACAAGTATTGGAAGGAAAGTTTCACCTTTCTTAAAAGAGAAAAAGTCTGTATTGAACTATGATTTGAATTCCTTTCTTATTAGTTTCCAAGTGCAAAATGTTAATTGCCTTGATCAGAGCCTTTAAGCCTTTTAGAAGCGAGCATTTCCGCAGCTTCTATTTTTCCTAAAGCGAATGAACCGAATGGAAGAGAAAAACTTGGAATAAATAATAAAGAAGGAACCAACAAGAAAATAAAGAATTGTTCCAACCTCGGCTCGGGGTCTGTCTGGAAATGGAAAATAGTTCTCTCTCTTATCTGGTCTCGCCACAGTGACAAGAAAAACAAGTGAATAATTGGAATAGAACGCAATCGTCAACCAAAATCGGGTAGGATGTATTATAAAAGAAAGCCTTGCCTCACTCGCAAGTGAGGACCTCACCCCTCCTTCCTCATTTATTGAGAATGGAAAAAGACAATGTTCATTGCTTCCTCAAAACACGAGTTCCACGGGCGGCTGCTCCTGAACGAGCTGCTCATGCTCAAACTGATCAACATAAAGTGGAAAGTGTAGTAGAGATATTACTCGCAGTATGAGAAGGAAGAGAAGATCTAACCTCTCTACTTGACACCTCTGAACCAACTTCATTCCTAGCTAAAACAGGAAAGCTGAAAGTACTAAAGCTTCAAACTCCTTGCTAACAGCCCTACCGATAAAAGGAATAATGCTTCAAGGACTATATGACTAGCTCTTATACGAGTTCCTGGTAAACCACTACTTGCGTAAAGTACTCCGCTCGCTCCCCTGCTCGTTCAAAGTATTCCACTCGCTAGGATCTTAGTAAATAAGCTTGCTCCTAACCTTTCCTTCCTAGCTTTGAGAGCAATACTACCTGTAATAACACAATGAACTTATCCTACTTAGGGAACAGGCTGGCATAAAGGGCAAAAGAGAAAGAGTTACACCCGGTCTAAAACCAGGTGGTGTTACTTTCCTGCTTCCACCTGAACCTGCTTGCAGGCCTTATAGAAAAGTCTTGTATAAGATAACTAGCTTGACAACAGGAATTCTCTAACTTACTTGTAGATAACGAACTTGCTGAAGGAGGTTAAGATAGTTTTCCGTTAATGGGGAGAGAGAAAAAGAGTCCTCGCTTTCATAATCGGTAATCAGAGTCCAGGCTTCCTACACCCATATTTTACGACAACCTACGAACCGACTAACTCAACAGTTGGCCTTAGAGAAACTGTCCTAACTTATCCAATAAGTCCTAATAAATGGCCATGATGAAATACTCTTCCTTTCCCTGCGGCACTCGCTTGAAGGACTCGAAAGCTGACTAATGCTGATAGGAAGAACTTTCAAAGTTCTCGTTAGTCCTTTCATTGAAGCTAGTGACATCATCTGACTCTATCAATTCATTTCTATCTTCTTTTTCTTTCATTTATCTCTTTCCTATCTATACAGTGTATTACCCCAAAAGATAGTGAGTTAAGCAAGCATGTGGGAAGTAAGCGAGCAGGGTGAGTTGGCGGCTTGTAGAAAATCCTCAATATCTATATCGGAGTCAGCATCCGTTTTTGTTTGAGTTTCGCTGTTAGCTTACGTCCTTTTAGCTAGTTCGACGTGTTTTCATTAGTCCTTCAAGCAAGTGAGCCAGTCGCGGTAGGTCTTTTTAGCCTTTAAGTAGTAGTCCTGTTCGGAAGATAGTTATCATAGTGAAGTGAGTTATTACGGTTTTTCGAGTTTCTTGAAGGCCAGGCAGTCAGCCAAGGAAGGAAGTTATGGTGTGGAAGTCTTCTAGTCTGTCTTCCCCTTCAAGCTCTCGAGTACACTAGGGGAGAGGTATCAAAAGTCAAAGTATAAATCAAAGTGAAAGTAAGAAGTATAAGTAGTAGGCTATCGATTAGGTTTTTCTACTTAATTAAGCTGCTTATGCAAAGTTTTAGAATTTGTTCACATAGGCAGCGTGATTGGGGGCATATTTGTTGCTTCCCAAGGTAGTTAGTTCACCACACAGGCATGTTAGTACTAAACTGCAGAAAACTATTAAGTCATCCAATTCATGCCGCATTGCAAGATTACTCTACCACTCTAGAAATTGTATATAGATAAGTGTCTTCACTTCATCAAATGAAAATCAAAGAAATTGAGTACTAACACGTATTGCTATGGATGCTGCAAACAGGCTTTCGGCAGCAATTCCAGAAAAAAGGAATAGGTGTTTTATCCAGGTCATCAAATCAGGGGGGATATGCCAAGAAGAAATCCATGGAAATCAGCATTCCAAGAACAATAAGTTGGCACTTTCTTTCATATATAAACTATTTATTGAGGGAAAAGATATGAAAAACTAGAGTGGAATCGATTGAATGCACTATCATTATGCTTTGGCCAACCCTCTTTTCCAAGTTCCTCTTGTTTATCCAATCTGTATTCCAATCAGAAATCCAAGGTAAGATCAAGCCAAAGGGGAATCTAGGTACCGTTGACCCAGGAAATCAAGTATCAAAGGACCCGGGCAATAGGTTTATGACTGAACTGAAACTAGAGCAGGGAATAGCAGGATGCCTATGTTTCCAATACAGAAATCCTTAACAGCACAGAGCACAGACAATAGGGCCAACTATTGATCTTACTTTCCCTCAATAAATAGTTTGGATTGGATAAACAATCCTACCTTCATTCCAATCATAAAACAAGGGAAAAGATCAAGGGAGAAAACCCTTCCAAGAAAACTAGTAACCAAACCCTGACGAACTTGCATTTGTTGAGCGAAAAGAAGAGTTCAACAGGAAGAACGTATGAAGAGATTGAGATGTTTGGATCTTGGCTAAATTTATAAGCGAAGAATGCACGTGAAGTATTCAAGGTACATTCGACTATATCTCATTCTATAGAAACCATTTCTCAATCTATAGAAACCATTTGCTTTAGGTAGACGTGATGGTACTTCCACTATTTTGGCATCTTATGGAACCCAATTCGAGATATATAAACTAGATCCTTGTTATTAGAATGATGATCTCTTGGCTATGACTGAGTCATATATTAATGGAAATGGTTTTCTCCTCCGAAAGTCCAAGTTGAGTCCAAGTAGTGGCAAACTAGAATCCTTCTTTTCTTTTCCCTTCGTGGTTAGTTTCAGTTCAAATGACGAATTGAGACAGAAACCAATGGATTCCAGTGGCTGGGGAATCCTATGTCTATAGATAGATTCAAGTACCATTCTATACCCCTTCCCTAGCGCCCTATAGACCTGTTTTGCTAAGTGGGTCCTACTTAGCTGGTCGGCCTAGGGGGGGATGCAATTCAAGAGACAAGTTCTACAAGTTCTCATGGCCGAGATCCCCGTATTGGTAACGGGGCTGGTGCTGACTCGTTCAGAGAACAGACCCCCGATGTTCTTGGGAAGAAAGAGAGAAGGACGGCCCTGTAAGGGAGATCCTGTGTTGGAAGATATTGGTCGGTGTCATCTCGTTCAATTCTGGGTCAAATGACAAGAGGGCCGTTCAAGCAGATTAGAAGTAGATGTTGTTGAGAAAAGGTCAAAGTGCCACTATGGAGGTCGGAACAAGCGTCTACCTACCAAGTGAATTGTGATTGAAATGACGATGGCAACAGGTTGAGCTCTATCCACTGAAATTGAATCCATCGATCCGGTAAAGGACAGAGCAGAAAAAAATCCTCCATTTCCCTGCCTTGCGACCGAACAAAGAAGAAATGCTAGAGTGAGGAGACCTATTGGTTGACCAACTGAAGGAAACGACGCATCTCCTGCTTTGCTTACTTTTGGCCAGCATTCGTCTTCGGCTTACAGTAGTGTTTGCAGCTCTATTGGAAATCGAATTTCTATGTCTGTCCATAAAAAGCATCAACTTCTAGTGCCGCCATCCACCACAAGAGTAGGTAACCTGCTCGCTCTTTTCTCTATTGGGGGATCTAGGTATATCTTCCAACTCTCCTTCCTGCACACTGGCATACAAGGCAGCCTCATAAACTGCATTTTGTAACTGAACCTCCACAGTTTTCAAACCTAAGGGTGGATCAAAAGGCACCGGTATTCTCTAATCTAACTTGAATTCAGATCAATAATCAAGGGGCACCAGAAGAAGGCAAGAGCGTGGTTCCGGCTAAAACCAACTCTGCGAGGAAAGCAGAACTCAGCGGTGACTGATCCGCTCGAACCACACTACTTACTTAGGCTCACTTACGAGAGCTCCCCTGACTCTGATCTCTGATCTAGTAGATGCAAGAAATCAATCCAACTCCATCTGATCTTATGATCTTTGCAGAGGACAAAGGTACTAGGGATATTTTCTCCATTTATATTCGTAAGAAAGAACTCCCACTATTCGTTTGTATCAGCCTTTAGCGGGTCTTGGTGAATCAAAAAAAGGCGTAGATAATGCGCATTGCTTTTGAGTTCGATTTGAACTAACTAGTTTCCACGGTTCTCCAGGAACCTACCATTTGTTTGGAGTATAGCCAAGTGGTAAGGCATCGGTTTTTGGTATCGGCATGCAAAGGTTCGAATCCTTTTACTCCAGATTATGAAGACCCGATCGGATTTGTCAAGAACGAGCTAACAACTACAGGGAAAGCGGCTCAGTATCAACATACCACCTGCCTGTCTTATCAATGACAATCATCCGTTTGGATGAGGCCATTCTAAGTGTTGTTTAGGATTGGTATCTGCTCTCTTCCCACGGAGTTCTTGTCCCCATGACCAGTATCAGCAGAGGCAAGACCTGTAAGCATCATGCCAGCCAAGAAGTAGAAGTTGGTAAAGATGGCACAAACAAAAGAAGAAAGGAACTTGGTTGGTGATCTTACATACGGGAGGCCTTCTATAGAGTGAGGCAAATAGCGATTTTTCTATAGATACTGGGATCAGAAAATGGTAGTGGATGTGGACGCCGAACAGGTGGCACAAAATGCTCGTTCAACGGACGGAGTCATACCACCGCCTCCTCCTACAAACGAGCAAGTTCTAAGCTTTATCGATCTTCTCCGGCTCACGAAACTCTGTTCTAATGCCCGCCTTTAGAAAGGACCTGTTTCTCATATCCGCTAGGGGTACGAAGGAGAAGGAGACCGGATGCGTTAAGCTAGTTGGTAAGAGTTCTTGTCATTATTGATAGTGGCCCTAGAGAAAGAGCTTACGCTGATTGTTCTAACTTCATTCATATTTGATTCCGCAACTGAGACCTTTTCCCACATCTGTGCCAGGAGGGCAAGCGGTCAAAGCAGAAAGGGTTCTCGCTTCTCCGTCTGGAAGGACACCAAATGGACCAAATCCTATCGATCTTTCCTTACGACTCGACTTAAAAAAAAGGCCGCAGAGGGCTAAAGGAAGTATCTTTAGTCTACCCAACTCCCTTGCTGCCTATTTCCTTTTATACGGTCATTCCGTGGGGCCACAAGCACCATCAATTGCATTATCCCCGGTACCACACATCACTCCAATCAGAATAAGCGGGAATGCTGGTTGGAAAGACAGAGAAATAGAATAATGAGAATCATATGGTCTGCTTGGGAAGATAAGCGAAGAAAGCTCTAAGGTTTCCCTTCCTGCATTCAGAGCTTATCAATTCGTCCCACGCTATATAGTGAAGCAAAGCTATCTATAAATCGAGCATATCTTTTATCCGGAAGGTAGTGGGCTTTCACCCGTACTCGCCCTTCCACTTCACACTTACTAAATTAGGCTGAGTGTATGCGCACATGAAAACAAACAGAAAACGAGTGAGCACTTTCTTTCTATAGACAACAGTCAAGTTTGCGATCCAAACAGTGATGAAAAGAATTATCAAATCATTCGCGGATGGACGTGAAAGAAGGAAGAACCAAATGGCACTGCTTCCTCAAAGCGAGCTTCGGGTACCCGATCAAGGTACTAATGAAACACCAGTACATGTCATACAGAAGCTCCACTCATCCCTCCGCCAGCCCAACCTAAGTTTCTATCGGACTGAGCTATTCTTCAATCCAGTGCCCTAATCCTTTCAAACTTGGGTCCAGAAAATAGTGCTATTGTACAACCTGGGGAAGTCAAAGCACATTCTAAGTGGGCCGCATGGGTCGGCCCTTTCACCTCATTCTTTTCCGTTTCCACGCTCTGAAACCGGGTTCTTTCACTTCAATCTCTCTCATAATCAAGCTGAGATATGATGTTGTTTCATCCTAGAATTATGAGAAGTCCCATGTTGGCTGGGACGGACCCTTAGTATAAGATAAGTCAACACAACAGGTTGTGTCAGTTTCTCAAAAGACATGGGCTCGCCTTTCGGGGTGACTAGCTGCATTCATTGGTTTGCTTTCTTCCACCAACTTCACAACCATCCTTCGTTGATGACAGGCAAGCTCAACCACAGTTTCCGTAGTTTGGTTCAATTCATTCGGCATTTCCATTTCCAATTGGTAAGTTCTATTTTCTCCGACCCAAGGAAGAAGATCACAAGCGGGAGTCCCCTCTAGGAAGTGATGCTTTCCAAAGGCCATACGCTACTGTTGAATGGCCAAATAGGGATTGAAACATAGTAAATAACTAGAGTATCCCGTCGTAGTGGTAGCTGCATTTACGCGACCGGGTCGGAGCCACGGGACAAGACCAAATTGGATTGGATTTGTCACATCTGCGGATGGAAGACCGTAGATTTCTCACTTTCCCTACTCGGAGAGCACGTGTATGTAGTCCGCCTGTATCTACTTATTTATTCGGAGAGCGCCATTAATAGGATTCAGAAGTCGTACAAGCTATGGCGGAGCCGTTTACCAATGCACCCAGTTCTCCTCATATTTGATTCTTTTTTTGGTATCATTGGTTCCACGTACGTCTTTTGGGCGAGCTTTCTTCACTGTCATCAAAACCAACGCTCAAACCGAAGCTTTCCGAGCAGTTGTTTATTTCTCACTTTAGCTGCTGTCGTTTTCCTCTTCCGAATTAAGCGAGTGAAAAACAAGGGGATCAGAAGAACAAACAATAAGAATGAGGGATTGAAGTCCGTTTCCTTCGTATCGTATTTCAACGGATCGGGTAGTTCTAGTCTTTTTTTATTACTCCTTCCTTTTTCCCATCATTTGACCTAACATAATTAAGAAACTGTTTGATGGTCAACGGAACGAGTGGAGAAGAAAAATGCCCTTATTCCAAAGGAAGTGAGTGCCAAAGCGAAAATAGAGTAAAGAACAAAAGAACGAAATGCAGGGGTTGCATCCGCTGTTTCAAGTCCGGACGGTTCCTCCGCTATGTTATTGAGTTGGCTCCCCCGTTATTCTTCATCAGACAATGCACACTTAATGGAAAAATGAGGTATCTTTTTGGAAAACTTCTCTACTTACGACTTTGTTAGTGCTTTGAGGGCTTCACTATGTTCTCTGAAATCTTGTATAAATAAGAAAGAAGTCTTTCTCAGGAGATGACTCTGCTGATACCGAGTTTCAATGCAAAATGGCTCCCGCTTCTTCTGAAAGAAAACTGGGGAAAAATCAATATGGAGCCGTCAGATGCTTATCTGGCCGATATGACTTCCTGAAATTCTTTCCTGATAAAAACCTAAAATGGAGGGGTTGGGGCTTTGGCTCCAGGCTCAAACTCTATCTTGTGGTAGACTGCCCTCCTAGGGACCGCTTGGGCAACTAACTTGTGGGGCATGACATCCCAAATTCATCATTTACATTAGGAATTTCCTGAAAAAAAGTCTTATGTGTATTGGATCCGCTCTTCTGTTAGCATGAACACATGAATGAGATTCTTCTTATTCTTCCTAAATAGAACCCCCCACCCTCACCTTTCTTAGGACTATCAAGCCTTCTCGAATTAGGTCTATGGTAGAAGCTTTGAACGTAGACCCGGATACAAATCTTTCACTCACTGAAAAGTGAAAACCTGTGACTATATCGTCCTGAAGACGCATGCGGCGGGAAGAAGTGGCATTTAGAAGTGTTGCTGACTTTACATTTAGGTTTCGGCATAACAAAGCTTGCACTGTCTTTTCGCACTTAGGCGCACAGCGTGTCGTTGGTAATGATTCTACTACGGTGCTACAAATTCGCAAGCTGATCCTAAGTAATCGTTGTTGTTCATTGGATTCCTCCGGAATTACTTCGTTAGGATTGAAGAATTGCTGCAATTCTTCCTGAATAGACTCGATTCTCCCGTCGAGAGTTTCTTTGAAAGTCTTACCTAAACTCTTCCGACTGAATATGAGAAAGCCTATAAAACAACGAGCTACTATCATTTCTTCATTATAGATTGAGATCTTCTTCGGACTTGATGCACAAATAGATGGAATAGCAGCAAATAGCATATTTCTATCCTTCATATCCGTAGAAAGAAATCTCATCTCCAGGTAACTCCATGTTTTTCAGCTCTGCTCGCTCACTTTTGAAAGGAAAGGAGACTGAGATAGGGGTTGTCCTTGGTTTTTCCAAGGAAAGCCTGATTTAGCATGTAACGTGAACATGAGCGGACACCCACACAATCTCGATTTGAAGAAAAAGTACCATACCATTGTCGTTTTTAGGGCGAAAAAGAATGGGTCATCTTTGTCAATTGATAACTGAGTGAGAGAAGACAATCACGTTCTTAAAGCGTTCGGTTCGCCGGATTCACAACCATCCCCTATTGGCCGGCTGCCCGTGAAACACATAGGCTCCTATCGCATTTATCGATCGAGAATGGTCTCATCACAGAAACACTTTCTATATGTTATTTCGAGATTCGAAGAAGCAAGCAAGTTTATAGGGCATATAGTTGTTTTTTTGTAGGGCGAGCCAAGATCTTATCTTATTTGCAGGTCGTATAAATGAAATGATTGGAAAAATCATATAGAATTTGGAGGTGCGTAGTGTCTTACGGGGCTGGCTCACAATACAACAATTATCGCTACTGATTCCAGATAGAATGTTGATACCGGTGGAAAAGCACTTCTTTCTATGTATAGGGCAGTGAACTAAAAAAAAGTGTCCTTTCTCGATACATAACATTGTATAAGTCAACCCAAGTCGCTTCTTCATCTCCGGGAATCCGGTAAGGTACTTTTGGAACACCAATGGGCATATTAGATTAATATTATTATATTTAAGTAAGAAAACTAAACTTTAATATATAAACATAAGAATGGAAGAGAAAGAAAGAACCTGAGAAGAGCTTAGTTGGAACTCTTTACCGGGATCATAGGGGCTATGCTCCCCTCTCTCTGTTTCAGTCCCAGCCAACGGCATAGCAACACCTACTCTTCCTTCTGATGCAGCCTTCCTGGATCCATAATTTGGCTTCCTCGTTTATTGATTGCTTGCAATCGCCACAACACCATTGAGTGAGCGTCATAGAATCCTCAAGGCGTGAAGTAGAAGTTCTTCAAACCTTGATTGTGTGTGTTCGTGCCCACTCCAATAGAGCATTTGGCCCTGTGAGCTTTGACTATGAAAGCTACCTATGTCAATCAGTATAGCCACTAGAGGGATTGGAACAGGTATATTCCTTCTCAGACAGTACTTTAAGACAAACACGGTTCACAAGGTGGATTTTCTATCTATTAGTTGACTACGGAGCTTCCTCATCCCGACCTATCTATATGTGAAAAGCTCTCCGCCAGAATCTTCGTAGTAGTAAGTCATGGGTTACAAGCTGTCCCTTCCTCAAACCACCCCGCAATAGATATAGGGTTTACCAACCTCAGGCATGGACATAGACACCAGATCATTTTGATCGAGGACCCATTTTTGGAATAAAAAGGATAGAGACCAGACGTGGTCCAATCGGAAGGTCGTGCTTTAGAGAAAGACTTGTGTTCTATAGGAACAGCTGCCTATGTTCACCCGGCTGCCCTGCCTGTCGCAGAACCGCTGTGAAGCATCCATTCTATTCAATTAGAAATAGCATCTATAACTAGTAGTAGACGGTTGCTTCGAGGTCTCACAGGTCCTGCTTAAGCGAAAATGTAGTTGTGGAAGTAGTCTTGCCCACTTTGCCTTACGCTCATAGAGATCTATAAGTATCCCTCTTGTCTAAGTAGGTAAGTACGCTCGGCCCAGTACTAAACTTTAGCATTAAAGCCAGAGTCCTTCTTTTCATGAATGTTCAGGAAGAAGAGAATCCCTAAGTTAGAATTGAATGCCATCCCATTTCCTAAAGAAAGAGATTTCCAATATACGTGAATCACGAAAGAACCAATGCTGTAACTTGCTTCATCCGGCATTATAAGTAATCAATGAGATTTTCTTCCTCGAGAACAAAAAGCTACACGAGGAGAGCCTTGTTTACTGATATGTTACTAAAAGACCAGAGGTGATGGCCTCTGAATTGCAGGGTATGGAAAGTGGGTGTTAATCAACAAGATTATCTACATTTGCGGAAACCACTACTGGAATAAAGTTAGATCTTTATTTCATTTCAAGGAAAAATTTCAGGGTTTAGCCACCACTCAGACAGTAGTGAAAAATCAAACTAACTCTAGGCGAAAGTGCACGGAGGATCTTTGATTCCTCCTACCTTATGAGCCCTTACGAAATGCCATTTTGAATGATGGACAAATCATGGGTGTCGGCGGTCTAGTCAGAGCATTTTGGAGCGCCTGAGCGGGCAAAGTAGGTTGACCCGTCCCGAGGGGGAGGGAACAAACGGGCAATTGAACACCATAGGGCACAAACGAATCGCCAGTAACGACCTGTATATATCAGGCAAGAGGTGCTACTCCGACCCGGAATCCTGCGTGATGGTTGGTCACCTTACCAATAATCTTCTTAATGTTGGAGAAAATGAGGATCATTGACTTAAATTGGAATTGATACCTAGACTACTTGGTTCTAGCTTGCCACCCCAGAAGGCAACGTATACACAAGTATAGACTATAGGTAACACTGTAGGGTACAGCCTTGGGTAGTCTTAGGGTTTTCCAAGATATGATATGATCGGGTTATTTATTAGAATTGGAAATAGCTAGACGAATAAGTAGGCTTTAAAAGGACGAATAAAGTAGGCCTTCTAACTCAAAGTACTCCAGCTTAAGGAAAGACATGCAACATTGGTGATCAACGTATGGAATTTCCGCTATTCCGTTCCGGGAAAACACTTAGTTTGGCTTGAGTGAAAAAAGAGAAAGACTATTGTCGTCCGTCATTTCACGCCCTATTGACATTTTGACT
>CM022298.1:724202726-724412726 GCA_011799875.1 Thinopyrum elongatum | reverse complement strand
TACCGTAAAGTGATCACTGAAACCTCATACCGATTCGCCACGTGAAAGCGGGGTTAAGGTAAGGCAGGAAAGACTGGCGCCAAAAGATATATATGTTTTGAAGAGAGAGATCCGCAGGCAAAAATCTTGAAGGAAGGACTGACTGAAGGAAGGAACAGACCGTAGCAAAAGCCGAAGAAGATGCGAATCAGGAAAAGGGAGACGAGTTCCAGTTGTTAGAAAGACCAGTGCCCGGAAAAGCAAGTCGGAAGGGGATCCGGATGTTCAGTGCTTAAAGAAAAAAGATCGGTATTGCTCTGTTGTTTGCTTTGAGGTTTCCCCTAGTTGGGGAGACCGAGAAGAAAACCAGTAGGAAGGCGATCCGAAGTCTAGTGTTAAAAGAGATAGTTGCCCGCCTCTTGATGGAGAATTGAAAACATCCCAACGTATCTTTCACTAATTAAGTAGTAGTGAGGCGTCGGTACGTCAGCTGGAGAAGAATGCTTGCTTTTCGTATCACTGGTGTAGTGATTGACACGGTCTTCGCATATTGAACAACCTAAGAGTGGAAACACCTTAATCGCTTCTCCAAGCTTATCTATATATATTTCTCGATGGAAGCGGAAGGAAAGGCTTAAAGAAGGTGACAAGAAGAGAAACTTATTAGTTCGTCGTAGCCAACTTATCATTCCAATGAGAGGTTGAAGTACGATAGAAGTTATTGATACCGATTTAGGCGAGCAACATAGCCTGGCAGAGCCAGAGGAAGAAGTCCGTCTTGTTAGCGAGTTAGCGAGTAGTTTCCTTTAGACGATTTCCGCGAGCATACTAGCTTTTCACGAACGCAGAGGAGAAAGAAAACCAACAACCAATATGGTGAGGCAACTAACTACCAATCCTTTTATTGAATAGCCGCGGCGTGGGTAAACATAAAGAACCCATAGAAGAAATCAATCCAAAGGCTTCTCACTTTCTAAAGTAGTAAAAAGTGGATCCCCGCTTCGAGGCGCTTGGCGTAGATCTTTGAAAATCGTCAATCGGGTGAGCCAGCTATTATTGAGGGAGGCCAGGTCTACATACGTAATATCAAGTTGCTCTAGTTGCGTGTCTTTCGTACGGAAAGATGGGTGTTTTTATCCAAGCAAGGGAATAGAATAGGTAACAACCCCCCCTCACATCAAGCCTGTACGCTAGCTACCAACATATACTATGGAGTCCATGGCTACCTTCGCGGATGGAAGACCGTAGATTTTTAACTTTCGCTGAAGAGTTGAACTCTGACTGAAAGGACTTGACACATTGCCAAGGCGATTTTATTAGTCAGCTGTGGGATAGAGATCTGCGGTAAACGAGCGATAGCCTCTAAAGAGTGCCGACATAGGATTGGTTCCTTTTTCTAAAGATCCGAGACTGGTGAACGTATTGCATAAGTTAAAGAAGCCCATTTCATTAGAGGGAGGGAGCCCTTCCTACCTTTCTTTATTTAAGTGCTAGTGTCAAATGAGATAGTTGCCCGCCTTGGAGGGGTTGTAGCGAAAGCTCCGAAGTCCACTTCTTTACCAACTTGAATTCATAAGGAGACCGAACTCTATTCATGCTCAAGTGAACCACGGGTGATGATATTCCGCTGTTCTGAAATCAAATAGGAAACGGATGGCGCTTGAGTTTTTTATCTCGGCATGAGAAACTATTCCTCCTCCTTTTGCGTACAATCACCTCACTTCCCTTATAAGAAGATAATAGTGCTTGTATCCTGGGTCATGAGGTTCCCCTCTTCAGTCTGATAAGAAGAAGTCAAGGTCTCGGTCCCGTATTAAGTAAAGATAAGGCACCCGCCCAGAGGATTTCTTCGGTTTCGGTAGGGAAGCCACTGGTTCGTATCACGCTATGGTTGAGGGACCTTCTCGGTTCAAAGCTAACAAATAGGTCTCATGTTGGCACTCAATCGCTAAGAGCAGCCAACAACTTAACTTGCAGGCTTTAAAACCTGCTCATACGGTAATGGCGAGGGGTTTTGCGGATCCCTTTCTCTATGAGTTTCGGTTGATAATGACTTAAGGTGAGCAACGAACCTCCAATCACTTTTTCAGGAATACACAGAGAGAACCATCCGGCTGCACTCAACTGCAAACTAAAGGAACTCCTAACAAGCAGGGGAATTTCTCCTTTGTTACTGGTCGGGACGACCTAAATCCTGTGGTCAGTTCGGACAGGGGCATTACAAACGAGCTATGCTCTATGATTTCGCTTTGTTTACACGGGTGAGTGACCTACACCTTCCAATCTATGGTTTCACCCGCGAGGTAGAACTTTCTCTAAAGCTTCTTCGCTCCGTAATACACTTGCGCCTTCCTTTATAACCATGCACTCCCACTACTTCTTTAGGACATGGCTGACTTGCTTATCACAAGTCGTCTCCCGAAAAGGCAAATATCGAGACTGAGATGCTGCTTGGAGTCTTCATTCTCTAGGGCAGAGCTCACTACCACTCATTATCGGAGGGAGACGTAATAATGCTGAGCTATTCTTCGATTTCCTTGCTTGCGAGATCAAAAACTGGGTATCGAACAAAGAAATCTGCTCACGGTACCTCTTACCTCAAAACTTCTATTGGATCTGGGATCAGAAGAATTCCAATTTGAATGTGCTCATATCCAACTACCCGAAGGGACGATATCAGGAAAAGCAAAAGGTGCATGGGCGGTTTCAAGTTGTTTTGGTTGCACAGCTTTCGATCACTGTGTTAGCCGAGCTCTAACGCTTCTATAAAGTGAGAAATCATGGTACCTTCACGTCTACCTTTCCCAAGGGCTAGTTCAATTCCAGAGAAATGCAAGCAATCGTACTGGACTCCCGCCGCCTGCTAGGCTCACTATACCAAGTTAAGTTCCTCCAAAGTATTTTCATCATCGGTATCAGCAGAGTCACAAGATAAGGGATAAAGATAGTAGCCCATAGCTCCTTTATCAATTTCCTTCTGAAACTTATCAGGGTCTAACAATGTTGGAGAAGTAGTATTGCTGCTGTCAGAAAGAATAATGGTTTCTTGCCCATTGTGACAAATACTCATTGTTCTGGCCTTCCAATCTAAATTGATTGGACTGTGACGATATAGCCAATCATAACCCAGTATAACATCATTGCTTTCCAATTTCAGTAGCTTGAAGGTGTCTTGAAATGTGTGCCCTTTAATAGTATAAGTAGTATCTGCAGTGTAAGCTCCAGTAGTTAATTGACCTCCTCCAGCCACTTTGACAGTAAACAAATGTTTCTGACTCTCATATCAGTGAAGCCCACACCACCATAATCTTTAGGGGTGCATAGGTGTTCCCATCTGACCATGTGAAATTTCTTCTTCTTACTCCCAGTAGAAGTGATTTCTTATTGTATCAACTTTTTTCTGTATTTTGACAGGCAAAGTGTAGCAACCCAGAAGGTACATAGGGACATTTGATAAACATGCATTGATCAATATATCTCTTCCTCCATAAGAGAAATGTTTGCATTGCCAAGAGTCCAACTTCTTTTCTACCTTTTAATGAAAAAAATCATTAGAAGAGATCTTGTCTTTGCTGATTGGTAATCCCAGATATTATATTTTATTGGAAATTTGCCTATCTCACAGTTATATCAGCTACCCTCTGCTCCTCCTCTACACTCAACCCTACTGTGAAAATATCACTCTTCAAGTAATTGACTTTCATGCCAGACATTTCCTCTAAACAGTAGAGAAGGAATTAGAATCCAGTAATAGACTCCATGTCATTATGCAAAAAAAAGAAAAGTATCAGAAGCATATTGCAAATGACTAATCCCCCCTGGTATCAGATGTGGTACCAAACCTCTAATCACACCTGCTTCCTTAGCTCTATCCAGAATTGCAGATAGTGCCTCACCTACTAGGTGAAAAAGCAAAGGAGAAAGAGGATCTCCTTGCCTCAAACCTATGAAAGTAGAGAAATATTCTCGCCAATCTCCATTCATATTCACACACACTTTGCCTCCTTCCACTGCTTGTCTAATCCAATCTATCCACCTGTCAGGGAAGTTTTTCCTATGCATTACCTCTGCCAAGAAAGGCCACTGAACTCTATCATAAGCTTTTTCAAAGTCCAACTGAAGCAAAATTCCTTCAGAGTGAGAGGTTTTCAACTCATGTAAAACTTCATGAAGAATTACACATCCATCCAAAATGTACCTCCCAGGAATAAATCCAGTCTGAAGAGAGCTGATTACTTGTCGAGCCAGACGAGTAAATCTAACTGTCAGAGCTTTGGTAATAGCTTTAAACATAACATTTAGAACACATATGGGTCTATACTATAGGATACTATTAGCTTAAGTTGGCGGATTGGTAAACAAACGGCTCTGCAGCTCCGTTCGCTTCGGCACCACTCCCTTGCTTCTTATCGAGGTCGGTGCCAACAAACAAGTCCCATTCGAGCAATGGAATCTACATAAGAATGTAATCACTGTTAAGTATTCCACTCACTGATGCCCAGGAAAATGGGCCTCTGAAGAAAGCAAAGACGTGGCCCAGACCGAAAAAGGAACTTGATCACCCGGAGAAGATTTCTTTTCTTTGCTGATTCCTCTCAATGAAATTAGCCATGTTGCACTAAGTTACTTATGGATGTATGCATGCAGTCCGGGAACACTTTGGGGTGAACACCCATCCGAACAAGTAGGGTCAATAGTTCAGCATTTAGGCCGTAACATTTAGCAAAAAACGAATCTGAAACCCAACAAGTGCTCTCCGAACCAAGCTAGATAGTCTCCTATCACTAGGCTCACCAACCAACCTGGACTTTGATTCTTTCTTATTATTCTAACCGGATATAAAAACCATAAGGATTGTTTCCAGCCGAGAGTTCCCATATGACATAAGCGCTCTTGGGTGGGGTGGGCCCTCATTCGCCAGGTCTTTGAGTGCCCGTCGTACCATGTGGTTGGTACACTAGGCTGATAGATACTTTACTTTAAGGATCTGGCACCTTCGCTAGACGGAGAGTAAGCGACTTCTATTAGCACCGGACCGTCGAGTCGAATTTCTCGTGTCATGTGCAACGTCCATCAATGGTGGTTCATTAATGTCCATAGATTTAGACTCCTTCCCACTTCCCTTATACGCAAAAGATCGAGAGGGGCCCGAACCCAAACCGAGAACGTAAACAGAATTCGACTCACTCTCGTACGGCTCGCCCTCGAGCCCTGGGCGAGTCGGCCGGGTCTTTCCCTCTTGTTCTGTTTCCGCCACGATAAAGACGCACGGAAGAACTATGGTATGCCCAGCGCGTGGAGGATCCGTTGAGAGTGTCCCTTGTCTCGGTAGGGAACAGTACCTATTGTCTTGAAAAAAAAAGGTCAGTGCTACGGTCCCCTATTGTTTGATCCAATATTGACCGGTGCGGATCACGTTCTACTACCTCCGCTCCGTGGTTCGACCTCCCGTAGTGGTCCTTGCTTTTCTTTTTGAAAGCTCCGCAGGGCCAATTTTGCGTACTTGCTCAGCGTGCCCCCCTTTCGTCGAGTGCCCCGCCCGGTTCACAGGGCTGTTGGCCTACCAAGCAAGCACTTGCCCGCTGCTCCTGCCGCCTGCCAAGTGGGCTCCGCGCTCGTTATCCTGACTGTTCTCTCTGCTAGGCCCTTTCCTATTGCTCTAACCATAAGCTATGGCAATTCCAGCTCGCACCCACTCTGGCCCGCTGTAACATCCCAAATTTTTAATTTGGAATGTTATGCATTAGATCATCATTGCATATCATATTTTAATGCATTCTGTTTTGCGATCCTCGAAATCCTGAGCAACTCAAGGACCACGGAGAGAGTTGGGGATTTCACCGTTTTCATATTTGAATTTTCTCAAATATTGAAACAAGGATCAATTTGGTTTAATTATTTTTCTCTCCGAAAATATTTCATATTAAAAATATATGAGAGGAGATAATATGACTTCTCCAAAATAAGTGGAATATTGGAGGAAAAATATAAAAATCAAATAAATATTTTTTTTTGGATTTTTATTGCAATTTTATTTGAATTTAGAAAAATATGCATTTTTCAAAATTGTATTAGAGTCCCAAATAAATGTTTACCTTGTCCGGTAGATTTTTAGAGGACGGGGAAAATTTATTTCGGGAATTTTGGAGTCCGTCTAGTATTTCTTTTCTTTGTTTTTCTGCGTCAGGATTTATTAAAAAAAAAAAAACTTCGCGGACCGAACTGGGCCGAAGCCCAGGCGGCCCGGCAACGCCGCCGCCTTTCCTCCCCGTGGCCGACCGGGACTCTCCCGGAGTCCGCCGCCGCCGCACCTCTCCCTGGCCCCTCGCCCACGCCTCCCCAGACCCTGCCTATAAAAGGCGAGGCCCCGCCTCCCACAGCAGCCCGCAGCCGCCGCCGCCGGACTTCGCCGCCGCAGCCGCTCGCCGCCGCGCCGCCGCACGATGCTGCTGCCGCTGCCGCCGCTCGCCGCCGCCGCCCGACCCCGCCGCTGGAGCCGCTCGCCGTCGCCTGCGCGCCCCACCCCGTCGCCTCGCCGGAGCCGCCGCTCGCCGGATCCGACGCCCGGTTTTTTTATTCGGTTTAGGTAAAAACCGATCGGTTTTTTTGGTAAACCCTAGATCTAGATTCGGTTTTTTTTTTATTCCGGTTTATTCTTTTTAGATCGGTTTTCCGTCGGTTTAGTTATTTAGCGAACGCCCGTTCGTACGTTCGTTTTAACGAACGGTTTTCACCATTTAACCGCAGACAGCGAACGTTCGTTCGTTAGCCTGTTCATTAGTTTTTCGTTTTCTCGGATTTTTCCGCGATTATTTTCGATCGCGATTCCTGATCCGATTTTCGTTTTAGTATAACTTTTCGCTCGTTTGTCGGAATCAGGCGATTCAAGCGCCTAGATCTTCGTCTCGAAGCCCTCTTTCTGTTTGACCAACTTAAACAAGTTTTTGCTACTGTAAAATTTGACTTTAGTCCAGATTAGCAATCAAAGCTTGTTTCTTTCGCAGTTTGAGTTTCGTTGCTTTGTTTGATTTGATTCTTTTTGCAAACCAGAGTTCTTCAGTTGAACTTTCTGGTTAGATCTTCTTATCTGGGTTTTACCCGTGCATCTTCGCTTGATTGCTTATGTATGCTATTGGTTGTTTGCGATAGAATTCCCGGAGTGCGAAGCGTGCTACTACGAGTCTCTAGGATTTGCAGATCGTCAGCAAGGCAAGTAACACATTGATCATACTTCTTCGTTACCCAGTTTTTATGCATTAGTTTCGACCCTCAAATATTGCATGATTAGGATGTGATTAACTTGTGGGTACTGGGAAGTAGACGATGAGGTAGAACCTATTGCCCTTTTAATAACAAACCCTTGGGAGTTACTTCTACGCTATGCTTATGTTGCCATGCTATGCTCGTAGACGAGGATTGGGTTTGAGTGTATCCATGACAGATGTGAGATTTTTTTAATGGTTCAACTTAAGGTGGCAACTTTAATACACATCTAGGTGGATTGCTTGTTTGGGCACCTGGGAATATACCAGTGTTGTCCTAGGAGATCCCGGGGATATACCGTGTGATCCTCCTACGGTCCGCCACCCAGGCTCAAAGGGATCATAAGATTATTCATGCTAGAAACTTCCGTGTGCAGCCACAAGCTATTATGGGCTCTAGCATAGTTGAGTATGTTACATGACCTCTTTCAGTGGTAGGCTAGCAGATGTAGGGGAAAGTAGGTGTAACTGTCTACCCAGAGTAAAGAGTAAATGTTTCTGAAAGACTGTGTCTCGGTCATCCGTTTCTCAAACACCATGTAGTGCGAGAAATCCAACGGAGGAGATCGAGTATTGTGGGGAAAAGTGCACAAACCTCTGCAGAGTGTACAAACTAGTCATGATTAGCCGTGTCCCCGGTTATGGACATCTTGAGTATCTGGTTCTTGGATTATCATATTGAATCCCATCACTCTAAATTAATTTGTTGGGATTAATGATTACTTTTAATTGGGATTGAGAGGGGGTTTTACCTTCTCAATGTTCAACAACCACCATGATAGTTAAATAAAATATATTCCTTTGTTGTGGGGAAAAATTGGCTTTTCGCAAAACAATATAACCCTAGAGCTTTTCCACCAGCCAAATATGCATGTAGTATTAGCATTTATTCTGTTCATTACTCTACTGTGTTATATTGCCAGCATATTCCATGTGCTGACCCGTTTCGGGCTGCAACGTATCATGTTGCAGACTTTTTAGACGGAGAGTAAGGTGTGCTAGGTCGTTGTCGTGCACTCAGCTATGCCGTTGGAGTTGATGGACTCACCTTATCTTCCAAGCCTTCCGCTGTTATCTTATTTAGATGGCCTTAAGCCATATTTATTGTAATCAGTTCTCTTTTGAGACATTCGATGTAATAAGTGTGTGATTGCTACTCTGTTATAAATCCCTCAAGTACTGTGTGTGTCAGCATTACCGATCCAGGGATGACACTTGAACACAGAGATTCGATCCATTCGGGTCGGGTCGCTACAAAGATGGTATCAGAGCACACGCTGACTGTAGGACACGACCACTAAGAAAAGCCATAGGTCACTCTTCTCTACTCATTTCTGACTTCTCTCCATCTTCTATTCTCTAGGATGGCGGACTCAAGGAACAAGTTTACACAACCGGATGAAGACACACCTTTTGGACGACACTTGAAGGAAGTCACTAGGTACCTGAACATCGGAATACCAAGCTTCACTGGGACCTACACCACCACTGTACCAGAAGAGGAGCGTTGGATGATTCGAGTTCAAATTCCAGGAAGGACATTCACGCCAGTTACGGAGCCCATAGAGTTTTCCTTTGATGCACCAACCTGGAGTCTAGGAAAGAGCATGGCAGCCCACATCGCCATGGGACACATCGGCGAAGTGTATCACAAGGATCTTAAGGACACAAGCTACCAGTTATGTGGGCGCCGAGATGAGCAATGGGAGATGATCAGCACCCGGAGGGACAGGTCCATTGCAGCTTTCATCCAGGAGTTAAACCAGCACATTCGTCGACAGGAGAACCAGATATGTGCAAGCATGATAGATTTGAAGAAGGTGATGACCGGGAACATGGAGCTAGAAGAGGAACTCAAGTCTACACGCGATGGATACGAGGAGGAAATCGCAATACTAGTGGAAAAGAATGACGACCTGACAAGGAAGCTAGGAGTATTCATGGGAGACCCCGCGCCCGGAGAAGAAGACGATGAACCTGAGGAAATTCGATCTGAAGACTACATCATCCTCGACGACACCGACTCCGACCCCGACAGTAGTGATGATGATTATGAAGACGAAGCTGGAGCGGATATCATGGAGTCTTCCACCGATCAAAATTTCTAGATGACCACCATATTATCATTAGTATTTTCCCCATGTAAATAGTAATAGTCCGAGCACTTTTGTAACGGTAGTTAGATCGATTGTATGCTCTTGCTTGAATTGAGTGGTGTGTTATGAATGTGTTTGTCTCATGTGCATATGGGTAGTGCCTTCTCACTAGACCTTACCCTATTCTAATCTCTTCCCTCTAAACCCATCAGATGCCATTAATCATTGGAAGTCATGTTTTCCCCTCAGACCTGATAGTTTTGAAGTCACAAGGATTGGATGTGATACTAGGCATGGATTGGCTATCGATGTATGGAGGAAGCATCGAATGTGCGAGTAAGTCGATTTTGCTTACCACCCCGGAGGGAAAAAGGATCAAGTATGTATCTAGGCATGTGCCTAGAAGGAGCCAAGTAAATTCTCTCACGGGAGTTGTTCAGGAGGAGGTGCCTATTGTGAAGGATTACCCAGATGTATTTCCAGAGGAGTTACCAGGCATGCCGCCGGATCGAGACATTGAATTCTTGATAGAGTTGTTGCCAGGCACCGGACCAATATCAAAGAGACCATACCGGATGCCCGCAAATGATCTGGAGGAGATTAAGAAGCAGATCAAGGAATTATTGGAGAAAGGTTACATTCGACGAAGTTCATCACCATGGGGAGCCCCAGTGCTCTTAGTTGAGAAGAAGGATGGATCCTTGAGAATGGTAATCTCTTCCCTCTAAACCCATCAGATGCCTCCGAGACGCGACACCGGATTTGTTTTCCCACCGGAGCTCACTCAGTTGATTCAACAGCAGAATACCCTGATGCAGCTACTAGTTCAGAACCAAGGCAACAACAACAACAACAACAACCCACCGCCACCACCACCAGTTGACAACTTAGCCCGTTTTCTGAGGTTGCAGCCGCCGGTGTTTTCCAGTAGCACCGAGCCAATAGTTGCGGATGACTGGCTACGCAGGATTGGAAGGGAGTTGACCACCGCAGGATGCACTGACGCTGAGAAGGTGCGTTTTGCCGCACATCAATTGGATGGACCCGCAGCCTCATGGTGGGAGAATTACACAGCCACATTCCCTATAGCCAATGTCACTTGGGATCAGTTTCAGCAAGCTTTCCGCACTGCACATGTCTCAGCAAGGGCAATGAGCATGAAGAAGCGTGACTTTCGCAACTTACGCCAGGGAAACCGTACCGTGGGGCAGTACGTGGATGAGTTCAGTAAATTAGCTCGCTATGCCCCGGATGATGTGGCCACTGATGCCGCGAAGCAGGAGAAGTTTATGGAAGGGTTGAATGATGAGCTGAGTATGCAGTTGATGGTGGCAACATTCAACAACTACCAGGAGTTGGTAGACAAAGCTCTTATGATTGAAGGGAAGCAGCAGCAGATTGATAGCCGCAAGAGGAAGTATGGACAAGGGAAGTTCAACTCAGGAGCTCAGCAGAAGCCCCGGTTCACCCCGAACTCGGGAAGGCTTGTTCATAACCATGGAGGCCATTCTCACAATGGAGGAAGTTCACATAACCATAATGGCCACAAGAATGGAAATGGAAATGGAGCAGGCAGCAATCAGAACCGCTCTAACCCAGCCACACCCGCCAAGAAGGATCAAAGCCACATTACCTGTTTCAAGTGCGGGAAGACGGGACATTATGCCAACGAATGTCCAGAATTGAGGAACGGCAATGGTAATGGAAGCGCTGGGAAGAAGCCCAATCCATTCAACCGAGGACAAGTGAACCACGTGAACGTGGAGGAGGTTGAGGAGCAGCCTGATGCAGTTATCGGTAAGTTTTTGGTTAAGTCTTTTATTGCAATTGTTCTTTTCGATACTAGTGCATCGCATTCATACATATCAAGGGGATTCGTGGATAAGTATAAGTTGCCCACTAAGGTGCTTAGGACACCCATGTTAGTAAGATCACCCGGTGCGGAGTATATGGAAAGACAAGGATGTTTTCAGATGCCATTGATCATTGGAAGTCATGTTTTCCCCTCAGACCTGATAGTTTTGAAGTCACAAGGATTGGATGTGATACTAGGAATGGATTGGCTATCGATGTATGGAGGAAGCATCGATTGTGCGAGTAAGTCGATTTTGCTTACCACCCCGGAGGGAAAAAGGATCAAGTATGTATCTAGGCATGTGCCTAGAAGGAGCCAAGTAAATTCCCTCACGGGAGTTGTTCAGGAGGAGGTGCCTATTGTGAAGGATTACCCAGATGTATTTCCAGAGGAGTTACCAGGCATGCCGCCGGATCGAGACATTGAATTCTTGATAGAGTTGTTGCCAGGCACCGGACCAATATCAAAGAGACCATACCGTATGCCCGCAAATGATCTGGAGGAGATTAAGAAGCAGATCAAGGAATTATTGGAGAAAGGTTACATTCGACGAAGTTCATCACCGTGGGGAGCCCCAGTGCTCTTAGTTGAGAAGAAGGATGGATCCTTGAGAATGGTTGTTGATTATCGCGCATTGAATGAAGTGACGATTAAGAACAAGTACCCACTGCCAATGATTAATGATTTGTTTGATCAGTTGCAAGGAGCTAAAGTGTTCTCCAAGATCGATCTGAGATCAGGGTATCACCAGCTGAAGATCCGAGAACAGGATATACCTAAGACAGCCTTCACCACCCGGTATGGGCTATATGAGTACACAGTTATGTCATTTGGATTGACTAATGCCCCTGCCTATTTCATGAGTATGATGAACAAGGTGTTCATGGAGTTCTTGGATAAGTTTGTCGTGGTGTTCATTGATGATATCTTGGTATACTCAAAGAATGAAGAGGAGCACAAGAAGCATCTACGTTTAGTTCTCGAGAAGCTCAGGGAACATCAGTTGTATGCCAAGTTCAGCAAATGTGAGTTTTGGTTGAAGGAAGTTGGATTTCTTGGACATGTTATATCGGGCGAAGGTATAGCAGTAGACCCCACTAAGGTTCAGTCTGTCACTGAGTGGTTGGCACCCACCTCAGTGGGGGAGATCCGCAGTTTTCATGGACTTGCAGGATATTATCGGAGATTTATCGAGAATTTTTCTAAGATTGCGAAGCTTATGACGGAGTTACTGAAGAAGGACACTAAGTTCAAATGGACATTGCCGTCTCGGCTTGCAGCACGTCTGACATCGTACGCAGCACCCACCCTCCGCCGCTGGACTTTTGAAGCAGCTCGTGTCGCTGCGTGAGCATGGATATTTTGCTCTTTTTTTCACGCAATGGCTGAGTCGCTACTTAACTGACACTAGAAGAGCATAGATGACTTGGCTACTTACTTAAACTAGAAGCGCCTCTCTGGGTCACGTATGCGCTGATACGCTAACCAATTTTTTTTTGAGGCAAGATACGCTAACCATACGTGTATGACATTAGTTAAACTGGCTGGACACGGATGGATCTCGAACGGTTCATAAGATGGACGGGTCGAACGATCAAGCGGCTGGCAACCCGGCTGATCCTCCGCACGGATCAGCCGGATGACGCCTAGCATCCGCCATAATTTATTGGTACATCGCGGCAATATTAATCTTCTACTTTCTCCGTTCCTAAATATTTGTCTTTCTAGAGATTTCAAATGGACTATCACAACGGATGTATATAGACATATTTTAGAGTGTAGATTCACTCATTTTGCTCAGTGATTCACCACACCAGACTCGGCGAGTCGGTGTGTATGCCATTATTGTGAGACGACCACTCACTCACTCACTCAACAGAGTCTTTACATGAAGCAACCGAAATGATTCCAACTCTATCTCGTCCATGTCTATCTCGGCAACACGACTGCACAAAAGCTGTGCCTGTAGATAGCCTATTTGAGGCATCGTATTCATGGAGGAGCCTAGGAATGGAGTACGACGACAGGCTAGGTTCAGTTAGGAGTTGATGCTATGCTATGTAGAACGCCCGAACTGAACGGAAAGGAAACAGAGGAAGCTGATTGCTGAATCCTTGACGATCGAGATGACCACTAGATTGCTCGATCGAGATGGATGGATGAGATGGTAAGCACTTACCAAGAGTGGTTCGAATGTATATCGAATGAATTTCCATTTTTCTAGTATTTCCCATTATTAGATTAGATAGTGGGATGATAACCATTACTTCTAGATATAACAATCCACTGACTATTTGCATGCATGCATGCAGGAGGCATCGCTTGTTCTATCTGTCTAATTCGTCCAACGAAACTTGTCTAACCCGTGGCACTTCTATCGATCGTACCACCGACATGCCCCTTTCCGGGTCATGCCCTGTGTGTCCCCTGTGTCACTCCTGACACCTGCCACATCCGTGGCTACTCTGTCCCAAACAGGGACCCTTGGCCATATAACTTAACTCGGGATCACAAGGTTATCGCCGCCTACCTGATCAGGGTAGCACGCACGCACAACCTCCCCTCTTTGGTGGTACCGATAAAAGCGCATGACAATAGATCAAGTCAAGGCCGTCCCATACCGGCAAATGTGGCTGCACGGGTGAGTTCGGGTCGGTGGCACTTGATCAACAAACCAACTTAGGTTTAGTAGATTAACATCATGTGGACCAGGTGAAGTTGCTCTAAGCTATGTTATGCTTGAATTAATCAGAATGAGAACTTAACATGGCCATGATGGTATTACTACTGGCATGCTCGAAAAGTACCTAGCTCAAATATGATCGACGTTAATTGTCTACATACCGGTCATTATAAACAATTGCATTATCATGGCAAGGTTTATGCAAAGCATCAAGCCATATTAGCTACAACAAATGCATGTTCGAATAGTATCAAATAAATGCAAGAAAATCAACTTGGAACCAATACTATCGCAATGCCTCATGTAATTGAATGCTGTGGCTTGCCTTGGTCAAAGGGAGTGCCACTGAACTCCTGGTCTTCAGTATCAAAGTGACTTCCTTCTGAAAAATATTTTAAAATGGCAAAAGAAAATGTCACATAAAGCATTTCTGCTGCCCAAAAATTCTAGACATATTGGAAAAATACCAAATTTTGCCACAAAATATAGGGGCTCAAGACAAATCCAGGGCAAAAAGTTTCACTTGATTTGGACTTGTGGTTTACAAACTAGAGCTGGTCAAAGTTTTTGGTCAAACTGGATTTAAATAGAAATTAGTAAAAAAAAAACCAGCTGGCCACGTCAAAGGCGTAAAGTGGAGGGGCGCCTCCACTTACCGCTTCGGCCGCGGCCTGCGGTCGCTAGCAGGCGGGGCCCTCGGGCAGGTTTAAAAGGAGGGAGTGGGAACCAAAGGCGGAGCGGCTCACCAGCGGTGGTTCTCGAGCGTAGGGATGGCGGCGAGGCTGGGTGACGATGAGAATGGATCAGGCGCATGGAGACGAAGCCGTAGGTACTCGTGGCTTGGCCGGAGGTGGCCGAACGGCGTCGCCCCCTTCTTCTCCGGCGGCGGTGGGCTACGGTGGACTTCGAGGACGGCGATTCCGGCAGCGTCTCGGCCAGGGAAGAGGTCAGGGAGGACCAGGGGAAGGCCCTGAGCTCGTGGGTAGGGTCGGGTGGTGCTGGGGTGGGGTGGAGCTTGCTGGCGTCGGAGGAGGGATCGAGCGGCAGGGCTTCGGCCGGAGTTGAGGGAGACGAGCTCCCGGCCCTCGACGGAGCGCTCTGGAGTCGATTGGAAGGGGGATTACAGGCTCTGCTTGCTTTGTGTATACAACTCGCCCATCAAGGAAGGGAGGTTTCGTATCTGCCAAAAATTAAGCCATCAACTGGTTTTAGTTCAAGTGCATGAATGTACTGTAAACAGACAGAAAAAATTGTTATCAAGAAAAAACATCAAGGGCATGCCAGGGCCAAGCCATGTTCTATTCGCTTCAAACCTAGCTACTATGTATCTATATCAATATAAAAAGACCCAAAGGGGCAGATCCAATTAATCTCGGCCATCAAATCATGTCAATCCAACGACCTAGACTGCTTCAATGTCGAGCGCTCAACACGTTTAGCGTGCAGTTAATTTCATGCCAAATATAGTGCTAATCACATAGTAACACGCAAATAATATCCTACTTAATATCCGCATGCACTTAATATGCTTCCAAATTAACGTGCATTGCACGTACACATTGACTAGTTATGTAAAACAAACAAAACATAGAAGAATCGCAAATATATGTTTCAAATTGACATATAAAGGATGGAAACATGTGAGCAGTTCGATGCTTGCTGTCGTCATATACTTGCTCTGTTCCAAATTATAAGATGTTTTGGTAGGCTAAAATAGCATAACAAAACGTCTTATAATTTGGGACAGAGGTAGTAGAAGCTTTTGAGAGTGAATGATCAGAAAGATCACAAGTTCACATTGAACACTCGTGTCCACTAGCTACTTAGTCAGCACATATACCAATGAATGAAAATGGGAGCACTTAGCCAGCACATATACCAGCGAATGGAGATGGGAAAGCAGACAAATACTCCCTCCGTTCACAAATATAAGATGTTCTAACTTTTTTGTGAATCGGATGTATAAAGACATGTTTTGTGTGTTTGTTTATCCAAAACATCTTATATTATCATTGTGCTGGTTAATTTATACATTACAAACATATTTAACGTTTCCATCACTTCATAAGAAGAATATTCTTGAAACTCTGATGCAAGAGAAATGGGGGATGGTTTCACAAAAGGTTTGGTGTGATGCTTGTTTTAGTCACAACTAATGCTGCAAGCAGAACATCGCCAAAAAGAATTGCTGACAGGGAAAGAACATACCATGAACAAGAAGTATTACTTTACGCTCATCCTCATCATCAAATTCTGTCTGCACCTCCGTTCCTCTAACAGCTCCAGACCTCAACAATTGTCTGTCCTCCCACTGAGCATTATCAGAAGTCATCTGTGATAATTTCTTGCTCTGAGAAAGGGTCATCAGACTACCATCTTTACGAGTCTGCAAGCAATAAAAATAGTTTAAAAAACCAGAGTGTAACATGTTAAATCGACAAGTAAATGATAAACTACCATATTCGCTGAAATGCAATTGAAATATGTGAACGTAATACTCTTGAATTAGCATCCTAATTTTTGCTGTACACTACTCCATACATGTTTGACCATCACAAAAAGTGTTACATGAATTTATAATAAGATTAATAGAAGTTCCTGCTGATGAAGCATTTACTTCATTATGTCCAGCCCACCAGGATCCAGAACTTAACAGAGGAAAATATTACAATAGATGACCAGGGCAAATAAAAGCATATATCGAACGTGATATCTATCTACTTAACTTCTTACAATGTATTTTGACGTGTATGAGTATAATATCAGGTGGTTACACAATACATGACATACTACTAGAACAAATTCGTGCTTAGAAGATAAAGTATTAGACCCTACATGCAGTCAATTACCATATACACTGACATAGTTCTCTACTATGTGGTTGCAATAATATGTGCTACTCCTACTCCTACGAATAGAGCTGGTGAATGTTAGAATGGCGTACTTCAAAGTGTGATTAAACATTTTAAAAAATTACCAATTTCTTAGTCAATTGTGCTTCCTTCTTTTTGCAGGAGCTATCATCTGCAGCATAATTATCACCATCGAACACGGTGTTGTGTTCTTCACAATCATACCTGAAGAATTTTGAAAAAGGTTAGAAGAATGACTAGTTAAACTTGGTTTTCTAACGATATAAGAATGTCGAGTTGCTATATTAGGGCATAAGGAATTTCTAGAAGGATAAGTACCAAGCACGGTCAGCATTATAATCCATCTCTTGCATCATTTCCTCGGTAATCTCATAATTCCTATCAGCAGCTGAGGGGCTTCTATCAGCTTCAGCATCCTGAAATAAGAGGGTAATGGTTATAGGTATAATGACCATGGATCGAAGAAACAAAATCGAAGTTTAGTAGAACCTATTAAGTGATCCGAGAAGAAGCATGACTTACATTTGAAAAGGTAAGCTTATGAGATGTTCCACTGGAACTTGAATACGAAGGTCCTTTTGATGAAGCTGAAGCCCTCACAGGACAGGAGTAGGCGAGGGAGAAACATGATCCCAAGGGGATGCTGGAAATTTAAAAGAAGATAGATAATATGAGTATGAGATATGAAGCAACATATTTACTTTCACAGAAACAAAGTTAAATATCACAGAAGATACAGCTGAGCTATCTTTACCTGCATAACGGGGTGTATTCCCGCCTAGCCAAGCCAAGGGGACACCAATCGTGCATCAGGAGATGCAGCAGCCAGCATAGGAGATGGTGTTGGATGATGTCTTTGGGAACCAGGACGATCATCACGGTAATCCTGGCGAGGTGTATCTTCCCATTCCCATCGGCCGCTGTCCCAATCAGATGTTGCTGTAATTGCAACCACACTCCTATAAGCTTGCATGTTAAGCCAGTCGAGAACCAAAACATGACAAAGAATACTATACCAACAAAATACCAGGTGTTGTTGAGCTTCTCGAGCTATAGTCATCCCGACTTGTTTTGTTTGTGTAGTCGATAGATGTAGATCTGCTCCGTTCATTATGCCTACTATTTGATTCCCTGTCATCACGGTATCCTCGCTTTCCACTGCTACTATAACCAACGGATGCAGATGTCTCGCGTTCGCCACGTTTTTTTTCATGGGATCCTCTGTCATCATTGGGTTTGTACCTAGAGGTGTGGGTCTGTAAGCAACAAGCAAATAAATGTTAAATTGTTGACTATGTTAGTAAAGGTGAACATAAAGTACGTAATAAGAAATTTGACAGAGTAAGCCCGGCCTAAACCACCAAGCGAGAGAATGTTGTTATTATTGACCTGTTGCCGATGGGATTCATGTCGATGTATGGGTGTAAGACCCCTTTCATTCTCATCAGTGACTGTGGATTCTGAAACAGGGTATAAATGAAGTTTGACTAAGATGTGTCACTGAAAATGAATTGTCAGCATACAACCATAACACAGTAAGTAGTAGATATTTTACGACAGAGCTGTATATATGGTGAACGGATCAAGAGAATAAGAGCCACCTTTCGACGATGATGTTTTCTGACTGGAATTGGTTCCTCGAGCCACGCTGCCACCAGACAGGCTGCTTGCATCATCATTTTCTGTAGATCCTGGCCTCTCATCTTGATCCATTGAAGAAGCAGTCGTCACTAGTAGCTTGTCAGGAGGTTCTCTTTTCTTGTGTGCGAGTAGGTCCAAACCTGCGATTAGATTAGCTCACTCTAAATCTCTAAGCTCCTGGTATGTTAAGTAGGTAGGAAGCGGGATCAATTCATTAAGACTAGACATCGCAAGTGGAGCCGAATTTAACAAGCAAATTGCAGCTTTAGACTAGACATCGCAAGTGAAGCAAGTGCATTGTTCCTTTATCCTATGAAGCTGAAATTTTACGTAGAGACTGTCATATCCACAAATTTGTTTCTTTCTATATGAAATGGAGCCGGGGGCGATCCCCTGTTTATCGAAAAAAAAAATTATCCACAAATTTTGAGCCTCACCCAACTCCCACAACTCCCACCAAAAATTCCTAAACAAACTAGCCAGACACCTAGCCTTGTGAAGGAAGTGTATTTTGCACCTATCCCAAATTTGTCAGGGTGATCAACCATGACAAAACACCACTGCAGCCCAAAATTCAGCCAATTCCATCACATCATTTGACCACAGCAAATTCCCAAATATTTTGACCAGCACTTTCTCCTGTTGGCAGATTTTCGATCTTGTCAAGAGCGCTAGGCTGGCCTTGATCCAACATGTAGGTGAGGTGAGCTCCATTAGGCGACCGCGCATTGGTATGGAGAGCCGAGCTTGCGGATGACGGTCGGTCAGTCATCATGGCATTTTTCGTGGCCGGATTAGAATCTCTCTTGTCCAACAGTGCTACGATGTCCCATGGTGGCGCACCAGGACCAGGACTGGGAAGTTGCTGCTCGTTTTGGCATCCAGAAGAATCGCTTGGCTTCCTGTGAAAGCGCTCAACTTAACCTGCATATATAGTTGGTGGTAACATACTACAGTCGAAACCCTGATGGTCAAAATTAATTAACAGATGTTCAAACTGCGTGTCTGAAGCACAAACACATATAGGCCGGCCGGCATGCAGCTTACGTACCAAGTCCCTATTATTAATTCATGCATCCGTGAATGCCGACCATGCATGACAATACCTGCAATAGAGGGACAAACACATATAGGCCGGCTTGCATGTGGTATGATCTCTGTTAGTATATTAATTCCGTTCTCGCTAGCTACTCCTCACAAAGTGAGGCTGGAAATTTAAAAATTCCCATGGCATACGCAAATTAATATCGATCGGCTAATTGCGACCAAAGTTTGACTCCCGGCAACCACATGTTTCACGTTTTTTGGGGGGTTGTGCCCCTAATCTTTCCACCAATTTTGATGCAAACCAATTAATAGTTTACTATTTAAACCTAACCACTTCAAGTATAAAGGGTAAAGTAGATAGAGCTCAAAGAGGGATTACAACGAGCTCTCCGCAATTTTGAAGATCAACTTGTTGAGTTCTAGATGGCCGGCCGAGATGTCCAGATCGATCGGTTTGGCTAAGTTGCATGCTAGTCTAGGTCTTCAGTAGATCGATCTTGCATGTCCCCTTCGCCATGTCGCCGGCCGGGTGCCCTTATATAGGCCGGTTGGTTGCTTTGGCCTTCCTTCTTTTTTATTGATTGAGGAGGGGGCTTTGGCCTTCCTTCTTAGTAGTACTTCTTGCATTCCACGACTTGGACTCTTTCGAGTATGCATGGCAGGTGCACAACCACCCTCAAGGAAACCAGAGGTGGCACGCACGTCTAGGGAAGTTGGCCGTCCTGGTCCTGGTGTGGGTCCCTTGATCCCACATACACGTACGGGCGAATACGTACGGTATGCGCAGCATAGGAATACGGCGAAACCACCACCCCTCCACACACTCTCTCTGCCTCCCTCTCACACACTCATGTACCGGGTATTGCTAACACATGAAAAGAAGACGTTTGAATCTCTACTTTTATTAGTGCTAATTAATTAAAGTAAGTAAACTAGTAAAATGTCCTTTTGTGCATTTTCTATTGTAATAAAAGTGATAACAGAATCTAAGCATAACTACAACCTATTGTAATTAAGGAGGAGTATTTATTTGGAAAAAATGGCATTTTGGATGGTTTCCAAAGCCAACCCCACCATTGTCTTGGTTAAGTTTTAGTCTTTGTTCGAATGGTTGCCAAATTATTGATATGATATGCTCGTACCAACTAGCCAACTCTTGTTTAATTTTCTTGTCAACATTAAAGTGGATTATAACCTTGGCCAAAAGTTTTGGCCACCCAATGGGGCTGACTGTTGCACCTCGGAGATATACCTGCAGGGTTCAAACCACTGATTAGATGTTCTTGTGCCTCATTAAAGCGGATTATTTTCTGAGTGTGTTTGTTTGTTTGGGGGTGTGTGTGCCACAAATAATTAAAAATCATCAAGTCCATTATTTGGAAAAGTATTTGAAGCCTTTTGGGGTTATTATATTAAGGTTAGGGCTTTACCACTAAGGGTTCCACATGAAAAATGACTAGTTGTAATTTGCAGCTGAGTAAAACAAACTCTTGCAATTAGAGTACAAGAAGTTAGAAAGAGGGAGAGAGGGGGGGGGGGGTATGGAGACTCACCACATGGGATTTTTTTTTTAGAAGACACCACATGGAAAGCCTTATAATCCTTCAAAGCCTCCGCCAAAAACCTACGCTTAGCTAGGCCCGCAAGACCTCTGCTATTCCAGAAGATCCCTTTCATGGATCGTCATGGCATTTCCGTTTGAATTTAATTCTAGCACTCCGACGCACAGCAGAAAGGCCGTACACCTTCCTCTTCCGTGTGCATTTGGGCTTTTCCCGGCTCGACCTCATAGTCCACATGACCGAGATCATTACGAAGACCCTCAGCTGGTTGTAGAGGAGCCGCATGCTCCTCTACCTCCAAGGCATCCGTATCCAGAAGGCTAGTGGGTACCAGATCCTCGCACGTGTATTCCAACTCACAAACACCCAACGCATTTATCTCACTTTCTTCCATAGGTTTAACTGCCGCAATGTTTTTAAGCATGTCCATAGCTCTATCAGCCTCTAGATCAAGTAAGTCATTAATCGAAGTGGCAACTTCACGACTATTCGCCCCCAAAGAGACCCCCAGCTTATCAGCCCTATTAACTATATCATCTTCGGTGAAATGCAGAACTGAAAAACTAGTATTAACTGACATACCTATAGTAGACTCAATGTCTCGAAGCTTGGCCGCCCGCATGGCGCGCCCCAGCTGCAGGTCATCAGCGTCTGGTTGAGCCTGAATACGCAAACTTGTCCGCCTATCGCCAGACGTCGGGTCCGGGATCCCTCCATAGGCCACCACCTCCTCGACGGTGTGTCCCATCGCCCATCCACCTGACGGAGTCCCGAGCAGTGCCACAGGCGCCCCTGTCTCCGCAGCTGTCTGCAGTGCCGAGGCCACCACAGGCTCCTCTGTGGTCGTCGCCACCGGTGACAATGGCGGCGTAGCTGAGGCTCTCTCACGAGACGTAGGTGATGAAGCCGTCGTAGACGAAGGAGAAGAGAGAGCTAAGGAACCATACCTTGGGCTCCGTCCCCTGGCCAGTGGCGAAGAAGCCACTTGTCCTGCGGCCCTCGCGGTCTCGATCATACGGACAGGAGAAAGCGGGGGTAGCTCCTGCTCTGCTGGGTCTCCTATCTCCACCCGGTCCCCCCAGAGGCGGCCTGGCGCCGGGGCCACCCCAAAGGAACCAAAACGCAGCCCCGCCATGGGCGTCGAAGAAGGGGCCGACCCCTTACTCACAGGGGCCTCAGACGACTGACTCGTCCTGCCGGTGGATGAAGGCCAATCCCCACGCTTATCGTGGTCCATGAGATCCTCCTACTGTCCATCACCTCCCTCAGTGCTGCCATCATTGCCTTTGCCTTTATCGCTATCCTCCGCAAATGGGTACCCCTCCACCTCAACTCTAAGATCATAACTCATGCCCTCATAAAACCAGGGTACGTATGCCGGTGCTGCATCAACATCAGTCACCCCTATGCGCATCCTCGCAATGCCATAGCTGCGAGTGAACGGCATATCGACTTCCTCAGTTTTCCCAATGAGAGACCCAATGCTCCACATCTCCAAGAAGTCGTTAAGCGGTTTGGACGGCCCCCGAAAAATCTGACCCAAATCTGAATCAAGGGATGCCCCTCTGGCTCCTTCTTCTTCCACTCCTCAAACTCAAGGAAGCAAGGACTGCCGAGAACTCTGCACATGCCGAACTGAAGAAGCCTCTCAAGATCAACCTTCATCGGGTAGTCGACCTTGTATAGCTGCTCGTCAATCCGCACTAAGGACCACTGAAACGACGCCGAGACCAACCTCCGAAGCTGCTGAATCACCTGTTCCCCTGTCAAAGTACCATGTCTAACTCAAACAGTTTGCACTAAACATAATTAAGAAAGAGAGGAACAAGAGGGTTTTTTAGGGAAAAAGCAATAGCGTTATCATTCATCATCTACAACATTCTAGAGAAAAAGTGGATTGAATTTCTGAAGTACTCCCTCCGTTTCTTTTTAGTTTGCTTATAAAATTTGGGCCCAGACAGGGCACACCAAGCTAGTAGACAGAAAAACCATCACCATGAAAGACGCTCGTAGATGTGGGGTGTCGTCGAGGGATCACAATACTCGAACTTTGCAAGCAGCCTAACGCACCGCACTGGCATGCGCACCAAGACCACGGCACAACTCAGAAGCATCCACAATCAACGAGTGCAACTAAACACAAACCTTGTCTGGGAGCTCCGCCACAGTATTGGGACGATTAGCAAGTTGGGGAGGCATCTTGCGCTATCAATGAGCAAAGAAGAACCGAGACATCACCAAGAGCATGGAGCTTGCCGCAACACATCGGCAGCCATGGGAGGGTCTTGAGCAAGCCAGCTACAAGGGTGAGACACCTTCATGAGGGGGGAAACAGATGGCCGTCCCACGACTCCAAAGGCACCGCCGCCGAACTCCAAAGAACACCACCGAACAACCACCGTCGACCCCAAGCCGGCCGCACCACCACCACCGTCAAACCAACACTAGTCCCCCAGCTGATCCCTACTCCAAAAATGATGCCCACAAGAGGGGAACGACGCATGCTGCCGCCATCATCCGATCTGAAAGATCACGGACCTGAGGTTTCCCTCGGAGCAGCAAACGACAAGGTAGAGGAGCACATCACCACAGCAGCGCCCTCAAGAAGGTAGCAACGCCCACGGATGCTACTTGTAAACTGCATTGGATTTTTGTCCCAGAAGAGGAGAGAATGATGCAGCACAGTAGAGTAAGTATTTCCCTCAGTTAAGAAACCAAGGTTATCAATCCAGTAGAAGAACCAAGCAACACCGGCACCTGCACACACAACACAAACCTTCGCACCCAACGCAGACGAGAGGTTGTCAATCTCTCGGCGGTCAAGAAACGAGATTAAACGATATATGATAGATTGATAAATAAATAAAAGATAAAAAAAAGTGCAGCAAGTATTTTTGGTATTTTTGTATAAGTAAACGAGATAGATCTTATAATAAAAGTAGACCCGGGGGCCGTAGGATTCACTAGTGGCATCTCTCTCGAGAAAATAGCATACGGTGGGTAAATAACTTACTGTTGGGCAATTGATAGAAAAGCAAATAATTATGACGCTATCTAATTTAAGGGTCGGCGTCCCAGATGGCCTGTACCAAGTCTCATGAGATCGTGTACTATTTGTACAGTATACAGTTGGTCTTGTTAGTTTGTCGAGGACACCAAGTCTCGCTAGCTGCCCTTGCCTTGCCATCATCCTAGATTTCGTCGGCTTAATTCTGCCAAGCAAACACTACTAGTATCCGAGTGTAATTCGTGGTATCAACCTCGCATACAAATACTATTTATTCGATCACTTTTTGACCACTAGGCAATTGTGTGTGCTCTGGAACAACTCGGGCGAAACCCTAGCCGCCGCCGTCTCTTCATCTAGCCACCCACCGCTGCTAGAGGAAACCGGCAGGTAAAGCCCCGCGCGGCGGATGGCGATCGGCGGGTCCTCGTCCCTTCGCCTATTCTCGTGGCAGGAGGCCTCCGGCCGATGCGCGACGGTCGGCCCTAGACGGCGGCCGCGTCTAGCAGAGCACGGATGCCGGTTGTGGCCATGCTGTTGTGACTGCGCGGGCAGCCCGCTCTTTTGGCGACGGTGTTGATGCCGTGGCGACTAGGTTCCTCGGTCTGATGGGCCTACGGAGCACGGCTTACAACAGCTTGTGACTGGACGGTGGTTGCTGCCTATGGCTGCTCCTGTGTGGCAGCGCGGTAGCAAGTCAAGCGGCAGTGGATCTGGCCACGATGTGCTCACTATAGCGTCCTCTGCTGGCGGCGCCAGACTTTGCCACTTGGGGTGGCGACCCTGGTTCTTCGACGGTGGTGGCCTCCATGGTCGTGTGGATGACACTGGCTGGGGCTTGAGGTGGTGATAAACTTTCTGAGGCTGGCGGGAGTATAGGACGCCCCTCCACCAACAGATCGGGTTTGATGCGGCTCCGCAGGTGACACATGTGTCTCTTCCGGAGGCATCGAGTCATGCATGTAGCCAGCGGGTGCTATGCACGACGTCTCATGTGGAGACGTCAAGTCGTGTCGGCTGCTGGTAGGTGTTGCACGATGGCTCTGGCAGAGGTGTCATGTTTTGCATGTTGTTGCTGAATCGGAGGTGGTGCGAATGTGACTGGAGGCGAGACGGTATGGGACGTCTTTGTCTTTCGGTTTCTCCTCCTGTGGTATTATGCGAGGTGTCGGTAGCCGACAAGGATGATGATTGAGGTAGTTTCAACGAGGAGCATGTGCGCTCTGGTGGAAACACTAGATCTCTGATCAGGCTATGTCGATGTGCTCCTGCGTCGTTTCCTTCTGAAGGTGTGGCTTCAAGCTTAGCTTTGGGGATGAAAATTCCAAGATGGACATAGGGTTAGTGGTTGTCTGGTGAAATGACCGTTGCGAGGCATGCGACCTCAGATTTTTCTTTTCCGAGCAGAATTTGTTCGGCCGCTGGATTTTGAATAATAAATAATATATAGTTCCTCCTTTTCAGAAAAAAAAAAAACTTTTTACGGGGATAAACTATCAGTCACTAACTCATATTTTTCCGTAGCTCTAATTACGATTTGGGCTGCCCATAATGGAAAGTATCATATACTAATATGATGCATACGATATTAGTGTATCACATTACTTTTACGGTGCGTAGTATTATAATTTAATACTTAGATTACTTATTTATTATTATGCATGACACAATGTAGTACTCCCCGTCTCATAATATAAGACGTTTTTGCAAGCTAACATAGTCTGTAAAAAGGTCTTATATTATGAAACGGAGGGATAATAATGCGTATATCAAACACAATGGTCATCGCTCACAAAATTAAACCAAACACAATTGAAAATGAGAATCGTGGACCGGTAAATGGTATGCGTCGAGATCGCCGAGACGTGTGACGCAGAAATTCTATCTCCGATTCCGGCTGAAAAGTAGTACTCGTAGACCGTAGTAGTCTGTTGACTATTGAGTAGAAGAGCGGCAGTGCTCTGGCATTCCATCTCAGACAGCGACGGCAGCGGTAACTGACAAGGTTGAGGTCTTGGCCCCATTGGCGGCCCGTCATCTTAGCTCGCAATTCTCACGCCGTATCTCAAACACCTACTATCCTATCAGAGAGTAATATTACATGCTGGCCCGCGTGCAAATTATGGGACGAGACAGCGATGGCATGCAGGTGGGGATCCACGGTCGCATGCGGGAGAGGACGAGACGGGGATGCGTGTGGAGGCGAGGAGACGGCGATGGCATGCAGGTGGGGATCCACGGTCGCATGCGGGAGAGGACGAGACGGCGATGCGTGTGGAGGCGAGGAGACGGCGATGGCATGCAGGTGGGGATCCACGGTCGCATGCGGGAGAGGACGAGACGGCGATGCGTGTGGAGACGAGGAGGCCAGCATGGCATGCAGGTGGGAATCCACGGTCGCATGCGGGAGAGGACGAGACGGCGATGCGTGTGCACACGGTTGAGCTTATCCACCCATGTGAGATATGCCCTACATCTTGAATACATATCATACATACATGTAGGAGATCCTCTATATATGCGTGCCACTACATGATTATTATCTGCCGGAATTCGAACCGACCGTTAGTCTTTTGAAAAGCCGGCTGATGCAGCAATGTAATTTACAGAATTTGGAGGAGGTAGCTATATATTCGATGGTAGAGCAGAGAAGCATCGTGCACGTTCGTGTAACACTACTTGTTTTTTGTTGTAAAATATAATAACAGGAAGTATATTACTAGAAATTTCGGAACATTAATTGCGGATCTATGACCAGGTTTATATAGCCGTCAAAGGAATAGTCTTGCCCACGAACTGCACGTTTTTTCTCTTGTACTCCAACGGCTCGTTGCACTGTCATTGTTGTAGGCCATGCACTCCAATTCTCTCTCTCTCTCTCTCTCTCTCTCTCTCTCTCTCTCTCTCTCTCTCTCTCTCTCTATATATATATATATATATATATATATATATATATAATCGATCCATCACATGCAGTGGTAGTGCAATACACATAAGCCTAGCTAAAACCCAGCTAGGTAGCTCTGGTGAAGAGAAGGCGTTCGTACACATGTCGGGCAGTCTGCTCCCTGCGGCTCCGGCCATGACTTGGCTTCTTCTCGTGGCCGTGGCCGTGGGCATGTTAGCTGCGTGGTTAATCCATTTGGTCATGAGATGGAACATGGGTCCACCATGCAGCGCAGGGGCACTGCTGCCGCCGGGGTCGAGGGGTTTCCCGCTCCTCGGGGAGACGTTCGAGTTCTTCGCCCGGAACCCATCGCTGGAGCTCATCCCCTTCTTGAAGCGACGTCTGGATAGGTAATTAACTAGTGATCTAAATGATCTTATATTTCTTTACAGAGGGTGTACTATATATACAATCTTCTTCTTCTTCTTTGGCCCGGAAATTACTATCCTATCCAATCTAGGCGTTTGCATGCATGCACTACGTACATAACCATCATATATATCCTCCCACGTACTGTTACTGTTAGGTGTACTTAAACATGACCATGCAAATACCCTCTCCAACTTTTTTAAACTGTTGACGGATTTTACTCATCCACGAGGACACATGCATGCACACGCCTAGATTGGATATTATTTGTTCTCCAAAGTAATAAGTTTTCTTTTGGCACTTTGCAGAAACATTGCCTTCCCGTTAAGAAAATTATTTTTACAGAAAAATAAATAAATTAGAGACATGATGTACAAATATGTGGCCATGTTTTTGTGGCAAAACATTCCAATGACCCCTTGGGAATTAATCAACACACCAACAACCCCTGGATTAATGCGGCTCTTTGGAGGGTTGGGTGAAAACTCATGCCCCACTGGATGATATGTTTAATTTAGGTCGTGTCTGATTGTTTCATAACCATATTTGGCAATGTTTTTCTGCCAAACTGTAGTTGACTAGGAAGTCAAGAAATTTCTCGCCACAAGTTCCAAGCTATTTTTTGGCAAATGAGTATATGAAGAGTGTAACAATTAGTTAAGGAAGCAAAACAAGCCACAATTATGATAGTGAAACAAATAGTAGCCTATTAGTGCACACACCCATGGCAAAGTTTGACAAGATGTGGCTATGAACCAAACTTGTTCTTGCCAAATATTAACTCTACCTGCACTCCAATTCTTATATAGCAAAACAAAAACTCAATAATTACTTAATTAGTGAATCCAAAATTTAAAATATTTTCTTACTCCAACAATTTATCCAATTCGTGGTATGTTTGGACATTCCTATTTTTTGTCAAGCACAATAAAGCTGCATTCCAGGGGGTAAGTTTCGGTAGTATTTTCTTTCTTTGCGGATGAAGTTGCCATGTAGCTAGTCTAGTATGAATATGTGCTATACAAAAGTATTCACCACCCCTTCACTATGTGCAAATGCGAGGAGGTGTTGCAGGCTCATCACTCACCATCCATTGCAGGAAGACGATTATACAATGGCACTGTTTTTCTACCCATTCATTTCTAGTTTATTAGGCTCATCAAAAGAATCTGGAATGTCTAGTTGTAAGGCATGCAATAACTCATATCCCTTTTTTATTTAATTACTTGCTTTGGAAATATGCAATCATCAATTACAAGTTGTTGTTTTTAATCTAATTCTTGCTCTCAATACGGTATTAACTAAAACCATCCAACGCATCAAGGAGGGTGATTAATACATGTAATTTAACACGTGGCCTAGTATTTAATTAGACTCTCCTTGATCACAATGATTTATGGGTTGAGTCCCATAATCTGGAAACGAGAGCATATGAGCTTATCCTGGGCAGGAGAAACATTATTATATGTTTATAACAACACAAAATAATTTTAGAAATACAACGTCATTTTTTATACACAAAGAAGAGTCACTAGTCGTATGACACCATTTAATAAAGGCAATCTTATTGGAATGTTGATCTATTTAGATGGACGAACTGACCAGGCGATGTATGCACAATAAAACTAAATTCACGACTGCTATAATTTCAGGTACGGTCCAATTTTTAGGACAAATTTGATTGGTGAAGACCTCATTGTCTCCATGGATCCAGAGTTGAACAACTTAGTGTTCCAAAAGGAGGAGAAGCTATTCCAAATTTGGTATCCGGAGTCAATCATGAGAATCATGGGAGCCGACTGCATTATTGCGACACTTGGGACCTTCCACAAGCACCTCAGGACTCTGGTACTTCGGCTCTTTGGCCCAGAAAATCTCAGGCTAGTTCTGCTCCATGAAGTGCAGCAGACGGCCCAGGCTAGTCTACTCTCCTGGCTCGATCATCCTAGCATCGAAGTGAAAGAGGCAACCTCTAGTGTATGTCCTTGTAGCAACCTCTACCAATGTTAATGGTGTTGTGGTTTAAGCTAAACAACTTGATTAATTAGGATAGACTACAAGTTATTATTGTTTAATTAGCAAAGCTTATATATACATGAGGGTTAAAGCAACTTCAAAATTTCCTTATCGTAGATGATATTCAGCATCACGGCAAAGCGATTAATCAGCTATGACTCCTCAAGATCGGATGGGAAGTTGTGGAAGCAATTCGATGCATTTCTTCAAGGACTACTAGCATTTCCACTTTACGTTCCCGGCACAGCATTCTACAAATGTATGCAGGTAATTAGGGATACCACCCTCATATTTCCTCATATCATAACATAAATAAATAAATCTATATGAACAATTCTACTAATAGACACTCTCGTCCATTTGGACTGGATCCCCCACTACATTCTAGTATAAAAAAATATGTCAGTACAATTGCACCCAATAGTATTCCCACAAGACAATAATTGCACCTAGTAGTAAGGAAATAGTGTGTATATATAGCCTAACTAATTGGGATCCCATGGTGCTTAGGCATGTGATTTTACACGAGAAATTCAAACTATATTTTTTACACTATTAAAAAATCATTTTCTTATATGTATGATTTCCTCATTGCCTAGGGCCGGAAGAATGTCATGAAGATTTTGCAAGAAATGCTCAATGAGAGGAAGAAGGAAACACATTGGGAGAGTGTTGACTTTATCGATCTCTTGATCAACGATATGAAGGAGAAGAAGACTATAATGAATGAGAAAATTGCATTGGATTTGCTCTTCTTATTATTGTTCGCAGGCTTTGAAACCACGTCATCTGGGATAACTGCGGCACTCAAGTTTCTAGCCGATGATCCTAAGGCGCTGCAGGAACTAACAGTAAGTGTCGACAAAGAGAAGTAGCAACTTCAGTGTTTTTATCACCAGTTTAAAAAGGATATTTCTCTCTAGACATACACACTAGCATTCTTCAACCATGCTAGTAGACACACACACCTACATATGTGCATTATGTTACACACAATACACCAATTTAGCGTTTATACTTCTGTACATAGTTATTAAACAGATATACATGATTATCCATATAGGAAATATCCATCTTACTCTTGGTTGTAGTTATACCTCTGTCTCATATGCCACCAAAAAGTAGTCACAACTAAGTGGTATTGTATATTCCTATTACTACCAATCTACCACTAGATACCCAGTTATGTCACAAACTCCTTAGGTCATGTGAAATATATGTGGATATAACTACATCTAATAATACCAATAGGACTTCTTGTCCATATATATAGACAATTAATTAAGTCGGGTACGATTCAAGAAAACAGTTACATATGAAATTAGGTAACTTATGTACACAAATGATTATTTAAGCTAGATTTATATTTTCTAGGAGGAGCACAACAACATCCGGAAAAGAAGGATCGATCCTGACTCTGAAATCACATGGGAGGAATACAAGTCCATGAAATTTACATCTCATGTATATAGTTTGTCTCTCTTTGGCCTTTCTTTTTCATGACATCAACCATACACACATGATGTAAACTGGTCCATTCTTATTGTGTAATTAGTGACATGAGCACTTGTACAAGTTGTATTATTTCATCAGCTTCGTTATTATTTGTAGGTCATACATGAAGCATTAAGGCTGGCTAACATTGCTCCCTTAATGTTTAGAAAAGCAACAGAGGAAGTTCATATTAAAGGTGAGAAGATTGTTCAAAGACATGAGACATGTAGGACAGTAGGATATATATGTTTGTGCGTGTATAGGGAGTGTGTGCACCTTCCTTGTAATCACAAATTGGGGGAGAGATACTATATATTGTAGCTATAACACTTTAACTAATGATGTCTTGATAAGTCTTCTATATATGCTCGTGATTTGTGCAGGTTACACTCTTCCAAAAGGATCAAAGATCATGGTTAATCCTTCTAGCATTCATCTAGATCCCACAGTTTACAAGAATCCTAGTGTGTTCAATCCCTGGAGGTGGAAGGTTTGTCAAACTTATCAATTTCGAAGGGATATTCCTTGTTATTCTAATAAACCAGTGCATATGTTTTATTATAAAGCAACACAATCTGGTTGAATGATATACGCCTTTTCTAAAGTATATGATATTTTATCATAATGTGTAATAGATATTAATGTGATTTTAATTTTTTACTTAACGTGCATCCACAACATAGCTGAAAATCTATATATTATGAGAAAATAGTAGCTCAAAACCTTTCTAAGAAAGGAAAAGTAGCTCATGACCTGTAGCCTTCAAACTAAGTAAAGTTTATTTTTCTGAAGAAAAATATTTAGGCATGGAGAGTACTGGAAATATTTTTCAAGAAGGAATTACAATATAAAAAACAAATGTTTCGAGAAGGAACTAAAATATATGAGAATACATGACTAGTTATAATGTTTGGTTCTTTTATCCCAAATATTTTTCTTGACAAAGCGTTAAAAAGGAGAGTTCTAGGAAAATTTCAAACAAAGGGGGAGTATTTATTGTAATAAAAAACAACTCTCTCTAAAACTTGTGACAACTTTGTACACAGGATACTACTGAACCAGCTGGTGGCTCCTCAAAGGAGTTCATGGCCTTTGGAGGCGGGCTACGATTATGTGTTGGTGCCGACTTTGCTAAGCTACAAATGGCCATCTTCCTGCATTGCTTAGTTACCAAATATAGGTGAATTGCTTTTTCTTGTACTCAAAATATTAATTATTATAACTCTACCAATAATAATAAGTATTGATTACTTCTTATTTAATAATAGACATGTGAGTGCTTACTCATGTACTCCCTCCTGTCCTTTTTAGTCTGCATATAAGTTTTGTTCGAAGTCAAAGTATCTCTACTTTGACCAAACTTATAGAAAAAAGTATCAACATTCATAATGCTAAATCAACATTGTTAGATTTATTACAAAATGTAGTTTCATAGTATATATATTTGATATTGTAGATGTTGATATTTTTTTAATATAAATTTGGTCAAACTTTGCAAAGTTTGACTTGACACAAGTCTAATATGCGGAGTAAAAAGGACTGGAGGGAGTAGTTCTAGATTTTCGCTTGCATACAATGGAGCATCCTTATTATTGTTGGTAACATGAGAAGTAGGAGAATGAATGTAACTTCAATGGCACAATTATGTTGTATATACCCATTTTTATATATTTCCTTAATAGGCTTATATTATTTGTATGACTAACAATTGCAGAAATAGAAGATGAATCTTGTTTGTTGTCATTATATCCTACATGGAAGTTTCTATTTCTGTAAAATTTATTTTCTACCACTGCTTGCTCCAAAATTTATGGCTTGGTCATAACTCTGTAGTCGAATTTCTATCATTGAAAACTAATTAGTAAAAATAATTTCTATTTGATTAAATAAAACGTATGATAAGTATTCATATAACATAGTTTAACAATATAATCATTTAAATGCATGTTCGTAAAAAATCAACTATCAAAGTTGCTAGCGCCAACAGAATCCTAAGCACGAACTGTTATACATGCAAGTTTATTAGCGGATAACTAGTTTTTAAGATTAGTGCTACCTCCATAGATGTAAACATGGATCATATTAAATGTGTTCAGTACAAAAAATAGAATATAGTACAAAAGTAGAATATTGTACATAGATCTTGACTCTCTAAATTTTAAACTTGTTTTTTCCTTGTACAGTTGGAAAGCGGTCAAGGGAGGAACCATGGTGCTTTCTCCTGGACTACAGTTTCCTGGTGGTTTTCACATACAACTTCTCCCAAAAGCTTGATGCGTGGATGTTAATGCTTCAATACGTGCAAGACCTCTTAGCCTCTGGAGGATTCACAATATAGTCATTTATACAGATCTCTAGTATGGTGTCATGTCCATGTGTGGTTATGGATTAGAATAATAATGTATAAACATTGGTCAAACCATTATTTGTTTCAAAAGCTTGTTTTTAGTGAAGGGCACGTGTCGTTTCTGCTTGCTCTTCCATAGAAGCATTGGGATACCCCCGAGTGTAAGCGGTGAGTGTGGTCGCAATGCTGGTGACGGCGATAACAATGCTAGTGAACTGAGGTTCTCCTATTCAGTTTGAAGAGTGCTCTCGCTATCTCTGTATATTCAACTTGTTGTGAGCTAAGGCTTGTAAAACTGTTGTACTCACCAGTGTGTTGACTCCACTGGTGGGGACAATCAGTGTGTTGATCTTATCATTAAGTCAGAACATGTTGAATGTCACCAAAGAGAATGCCAACGTGCGGTTTTTGATTGACCCAGAGAGCTTATCATTAAGTCAAAGCGATGGGGTAAACAATACCCCCAAAAAGCACAGTAGCATTTTCTACTTGGTAAATAATATGAGAAAATGTGCTACTTTTTCCAATGATTAATTTGTAGTATGTCAATGTGTTGCTTTGGAGCATGCCATGAGAATGAAAGGGAAAGGAAAACAGATGCCTAATTTACAATCCAACAGAGTGCTTGCACACACTGTTTTTACATGGCCCTCCAATTCGTACACCTAAATAAATATATACACCTGTACTTTCTGAGTTGGTAACATGACGAACCAACATTTGTATACATAGAAACTCGCGTGGGAGAATGGGCTGGCTGACGACGTTAGAATAATTCGATCCATCGAGGACAAACAAGCATGAGCACAACACCAAGTGATAATAAGGTTCACCAACATGGTTACATCCCCGGGACATAACTACGGGCGCTCCTCCTCATGTACTAAATCACATGATACAGATTGACGATAAGACCTCCAAGGCCACTAGACAACACTCCGTCCGTCGCTGCACAGCTGGTCCAGGCACTCCTGCCATGGGCGCCTAGACCGTCCCTCTCATGATCTTTGTCTTGGCCTACAACCTTTTTTTACATTGTATGAACTTTTTTTTAAATGGGATGGACATAATATTTTAAATGTGTGAATAGAATGTTAAATGTCACAATCATTTTTTGAATGAACTAAACATTTTTTAAATTTCCTGAACATTTGGTACATTATATAAACATTTTATAAAAAAATGACATGAAATGTCGAGAATATTTTATTCAACGGTAAGAGACTTTTTCAAATTATGTGAACATTATTTTACATTGTATAAACTGTTTTCTTAACGTCAAAAACATATTTTTGCAACACGTAGTTTTTAAAGTCACGGACATTTTTAATACACATTGAATATTTTTTAAAGAAATGTGAAACATTTACCAAATAACATTGTTTCAAATAGGCGTTGCATGCTGTACTTTTTTGATATAAGCTGAACATGTTTCAATACATGATGTCCATTTACAAAATGCATGTTTGAACTTTTTCTCGATACATGTTAAACATTTTTCAAATACATGCTGAACATTTTTTGAATTCATGTGAAACATTTTTTTGAATAGTACAAACTTTTTTATTAACATTTTTTTTCAAATCTCCAGTGAACGCTTTTCAAAATCTTAATTAATTAATTTTTGGTATATACCTTTAGAATATTTCCAAAATACAAACCAAAGAAGAAAAAAAGTGTAAAAGGAACGAACAGAAAAGGAAAATAAAGAACGAACGGAGACCTGAGGCCAGTACTGTGCCGACCCAATAGTATCGAGGTGAGGCGCGAAATAGCGCTGCCTGAATCGGCTACACCTCCCTTACTGCGAGACGGACGTTCGCCTCGCCTCAACAATCGGTTGTAGCGGGCAATCCCAGTATCTTTTTATTTTGTTATTAATATTTCCAATATATGTATTTCAGAAATTACTTGGTTAAATGTTGAAAAACATTAACCGTGCATTGAAAAATGTCCATAAATTTTAATAAGTTGCTCGCTTAATCTTAAAAACTGTTCATACCTTTCAAAAGAATATTCATGATATTTAAAAAATGTTCACACGTTCAAAAAATATGTTCATGACATATTTTTAAAATGTTCATGAAAATGTACAACTTTGTTCGAGTATTTTGAAATAATGTATGAAGCAAACAAAAATTGTTCATGCCATTTAGAAAATATTCATGTGTTTTAAAAATATGTTACATGACATTTTTTTTGAAATATTCATGAAATATAAATATTTTTAGAGATGCGAGACTGATTCGGGGAGGAAGTCGAAGCCGATGGCGTGGAGATACCCGTCTCCGGCACGGCCGAACATGCCGACGACGCTGCCGTTGTTGAGCACGCGCACTCCAAGGGAAGGGGCCATAGGTGGCCTGGCCTGGTTGGTCACAAGCTTGAGCGAGGCCAGGTGGGTGATGCACTGCTCGATTTCCATTTCCTTGAGCTTGAGCTTGAACGGACCAGGCAACTTGAGTAGGTGCGCACGCATGCCTGGCCGTGGTTGTCGTGTCTGGCTCGTTGTACAACAGTCTGGTGGCCGAGGGTACCGGCTTCAAGCTGTGGTACACTGGGTCGGCTGCAAACAGAAATGGCGTAGGCATCTTGATCAACAAGAGCCTCAAGTATGGAGTAGTAGACGTCAAGAGACGTGGGGACCGGATTATCTTGGTCAAGCTGGTAGTTGGGGACTTAGTTCTCAATGTTATCAGCGCGTATGCCCCGCAAGTAGGCCACAATGAGAACACCAAGAGGGGGTTCTGGGAAGGCCTGGAAGACATGGTTAGGAGTGTACGGATTGGTGAGAAGCTCTTCATAGGAGGAGACCTCAATGGCCATGTGGGTACATCTAACACAGGTTTTGAAGGGGCGCATGGGGGCTTTGGCTATGGCATCAGGAATCAAGAAGGAGAAGATGTCTTAAGCTTTGCTCTAGCCTACGACGTGATTGTAGCTAACACCCTCTTTAGAAAGAGAGAATCACATCTGGTGACTTTTAGTAGTGGCCAACACTCCAGCTAGATTGATTTCATCGTCTCGAGAAGAGAAGATAGGCGTGCGTGCCTAGACTGTAAGGTGATACCTGGAGAGAGTGTTGTACCTCAGCATAAGCTGGTGGTTGCTGACTTCCGCTTTCGGATTCACGTCCAGCGGGATAAGCGTGCCAAAGTTGCTAGAACGAAGTGGTGGAAGCTCAAGGGGGAGGTAGCTCAGGCGTTCAAGGAGAGGGTCATTAAGGAGGGCCCTTGGGAGGAAGGAGGGGATGCGGACAATGTGTGGATGAAGATGGCAACTTGCATTCGTAAGGTGGCCTCGGAGGAGTCTGGAGTGTCCAAGGGAAGGAGAAGCGAAGATAAGGATACCTGGTGGTGGAATGATGCTGTCCAGAAGGCGATTAAAGAGAAGAAAGATTGCTTCAGACGCCTATACTTGGATAGGAGTGCAGACAACATAGAGAAGTATAAGATGGCGAAGAAGGCCGCAAAGTGAGCTATCAGTGAAGCAAGGGGTCAGGCATATGAGGACCTCTATCAACGGTTAGGCACAAAGGAAGGCGAAAGGGACATCTATAAGATGGCAAGATCTGAGAGAGGAAGACGAGGGACATTGGCCAAGTCAAATGCATCAAGGACGGAGCAGACCAACTCTTGGTGAAGGATGAGGAGATTAAGCATAGATGGCAGGAGTACTTCGACAAGCTGTTCAATGGGGAGAATGAGAGTTCTACCATTGAACTGGACGACTCCTTTGATGAGACCAGCATGCGTTTTGTACGGCGAATCCAGGAGTCTGAGGTCAAGGAGGCTTTAAAAAGGATGAAAGGAGGCAAGGCGATGGGCCCTGATTGTATCCCCATTGAGGTGTGGAAAGGCCTCGGGGACATAGCGATAGTATGGCTAACCAAGCTTTTCAGCCTCATTTTTCAGGCAAACAAGATGCCAGAAGAATGGAGACGGAGTATATTAGTACCAATCTTCAAGAACAAGGGGGATGTTCAGAGTTGTACTAATTACCATGGAATTAAGCTGATGAGCCATACAATGAAGCTATGGGAGAGAGTCATTGAGCACCGCTTAAGAAGAATGACAAGCGTGACCAAAAATCAGTTTGGTTTCATGCCTGGGAGGTCGACCATGGAAGCCATTTTCTTGGTACGACAACTTATGGAGAGATACAGGGAGAAAAGGAAGGACTTGCATATGGTGTTCATTGACTTGGAGAAGGCCTACGATAAGATACCGTGGAATGTCATGTGGTGGGCCTTGGAGAAACACAAAGTCCCAGCAAAGTACATTACCCTCATCAAGGATATGTACGATAATGTTGTGACAAGTGTTCGAACAAGTGATTTCGACACTGATGACTTCCCGATTAAGATAGGACTGCATCAGGGGTCAGCTTTGAGCCCTTATCTTTTTACCTTGGTGATGGATGAGGTCACTAGGGATATACAATGAGATATCCCATGGTGTATGCTCTTTGCGGATGATGTGGTGCTAGTTGACGATAGTCGGATGGGGGTAAATAGGAAGTTAGAGTTATGGAGACAAAACTTGGAATCGAAAGGGTTTAGGCTTAGTAGAACTAAAACCGAGTACATGATGTGCGGTTTCAGTACTACTAGGTGTGAGGAGGAGGAGGTTAGCCTTGATGGGCAGGTGGTACCTCAGAAGGACACCTTTCGATATTTGGGGTCAATGCTGCAGGAGGATGGGGGTATTGATGAAGATGTGAACCATCGATTCAAAGCCGGATGGATGAAGTGGCGCCAAGCTTCTGGCATTCTCTGTGATAAGAGAGTGCCACAAAAGCTAAAAGGCAAGTTCTACAGGACGGCTGTTCGACCCGCAATGTTGTATGGCGCTGAGTGTTGGCCGACTAAAAGGCGACATGTTCAACAGTTAGGTGTGGCGGAGATGCGTATGTTGAGATGGATGTGTGGCCACACGAGGAAGGATAGAGTCCGGAATGATGATATACGAGATAGAGTTGGGGTAGCACCAATTGAAGAGAAGCTTGTCCAACATCGTCTGAGATGGTTTGGGCATATTCAGCGCAGGCCTCCAGAAGCTCCAGTGCATAGCGGACGGCTAAAGCGTGCAAAGAATGTCAAGAGAGGTCGGGGTAGACCGAATTTGACATGGGAGGAGTTCGTTAAGAGAGACCTGAAGGATTGGAGTATCACCAAAGAACTAGCTATAGACAGGGGTGCGTGGAAGCTTGCTATCCATGTGCCAGAGCAATGAGTTGGTCACGAGATCTTATGGGTTTCACCTCTAGCCTACCCCAACTTGTTTGGGACTAAAGGCTTTGTTGTTGTTGTTGTCCAGTGATCTACTCCTGGATCACAATTGTACCCCCTTGCCAAACTCATGGGAAGGTACACAATAGGTCTGGTACATAGCATGGCATACTTTATAGAACCTATGGCTGAGGCATAGGGAATGACTTTCATTCTCTCTCTATCTTATGCCGTGGTCGGGCTTTGAGTCTTACTCAACTTCACACCTTACAATACAGGCAAGAACTCTTTCTTTGACTGATCCATTTTGAACTCCTTCAAAATCTTGTCAAGGTATGTATTTTGTTGAAAGTCTTATCAAGCGTCTCGATCTATCCCTATAGATCTTGATGCCCAATATATAAGCAGCTTCACCGAGGTCTTTCATTGAAAAATTCTTATTCAAGTAACCTTTTATGCTATCCAGAAATTCTATATCATTTTCAATCAATAATATGTTATCCACATATAATATCAGAAATGCTACAGAGCTCCCACTCACTTTCTTGTAAATACAGGCTTCACCATAAGTCTGTATAAAACCATATGCTTTGATCACCTCATCAAAGCGTATATTCCAACTCCGAGATGCTTGCACCAGTCCATAGATCGGTCGCTGGAGCTTGCACACTTTGTTAGCACCTTTAGGATCGACAAAACCTTCTGGTTTCATCATATACAACTCTTCTTTAAGAAATCCATTAAGGAATGCAATTTTGACGTCCATTTGCCAGATTTCATTATTATAAAATGCGGCAATTGCTAACATGATTCGGACTGACTTAAGCATCGCTACGGGTGAGAAAGTCTCATTGTAGTCAACCGCTTGAACTTGTCGAGAACCTTTTGCGACAAGTCGAGCTTTGTAGATAGTGACATTACCATCAGCGTCTGTCTTCTTCTTGAAGATCCATTTATTCTCAATGGCTTGCCGATCATCGGGCAAGTCCACCAAAGTCCATACTTTGTTCTCATACATGGATCCTATCTCAGATTTCATGGCCTCAAGCCATTTATTGGAATCTGGGCTCACCATAGCTTCTTCATAGTTCGTAGGTTCACCATGGTATAATAACATAACTTCTAGGACAGGATTACCGTACCACTCTGGTGTGGAACGTGTTCTGGTCGACCTACGAGGTTCAGTAGTAACTTGATCTGAAGTTTCATGATCATCATCATTTGTTTCCTCTCTGGTTGATGTAGGCATCACGGGAACGGCTTTCTCTGATGTACTACTTTCCAATTCAAGAGAAGGTACAATTACCTCATCAAGTTCTACTTTCCTCCCACTCACTTCTTTCGAGAGAAACTCCTTCTCTAGAAAGGACACACTCTTAGCAACAAAGATTTTTTGTCTTCGGATCTGTGGTAGAAGGTGTCGGTGTCAAAACCGGCAGATCTCGGGTAGGGGGTCCCAAGCTGTGTGTCTAAGGATCGATGGTAATAATGGACAATGGGGACACGATGTTTACCCAGGTTCGGGCCCTCTTAATGGAGGTAAAACCCTACGTCCTGCTTGATTATATTCCATGAGTATAGGGGTTACAAGAGTTGATCTACCTCGAGATCGTAATGGCTAAACCCTAGCTGTCTAGCCTATGATTATTCTGATTGCCTCTACAGACTAAACCCTCCGGTTTATATACACACCGGAGGGGCCTAGGGTTGTACATAGTCGGTTTGCAGAAGAAGGAAATAATACATCCGGACACCAAACTTGCCATCCACACATATAGGAGTCCTTCCCGGACACGGGGGATAGTCTTCTGCTTTATCTTCACGGCCCATCAGTCCGGCCCATATTGAATAGACCGGCCACCCGAGGACCCCCTAATCCAGGACTCCCTCAGTAGCCCCTGAACTAGTCTTCGATGACGATGTGTTCGGCACGCGGATTGTCTTCGGCATTGCAAGGCGGGTTCCTCCTTCCGCATATTTTAATTAGGCCTGCTGCATAAAGAGATTGTGTCCGACTCTGTATAATTAATTCAACCCTTAGCCTCAAAGGCAAGGCATCCAAACAAAAACAGTGCCTTTACTGACAATTCTTCTCATGAGGCGTCACACTTGACTTTTCAATATTTCAAATCGTTTTCACGCCCCCCGCTTCGTGTTTCGAGGCTTAGCCTCCATTGGCACGTCTTGTCAAAACAGAGATCGTGCCCACCTATTACAGGATTCTCATCAATATGGTTTGGGTAATCCAACCGCGCCTTACGCACAATCTCGTTGGGAGCAGGCGAGTTTTATGGCTTAAGAGGGGGACGTTTGGTATTTTCACCGTCTATAAGAGGATAAAGATCCCTCCTTTTTCCCCACACCTTCTTCTAGCTCCTATCCTCCAACCTCCAAGCTCTAGCGCCCACAACTTCAATTTTTCCCACCGCTGCCACCCTCCCCAGCAATGGCCGTGTCCGGTTCCAAGGGCAAGTGGGAAGCCTCCTCCGTCACCGAGAAGGACATCAAGGATCTCCGGAGCACGGGCTATCTGTCCGCGGATATCGCGCATAGGCTCCCTGACAAAGATCAGGTTATCCCTACTCCGGAGCCGGGTGAGAGGGTCGTGTTCATCCCCCATTTCCTCCGAGGGCTAGGGTTTCCCCCTCCAACCCTTCGTCCGAGGCCTCATGTTCGACTACGGGTTAGATTTCCACGATCTACCCCCAAATTCCTTCCTCCACATATCAGCGTTCATCGTCGTGTGCGAGGCTCTTCTCCGCATCCGCCCACACTTCGGCCTGTGGCTCAAGGTCTTCAATCTGAAGCCGAAGGTGGTTGACGGACAGCATGCGGATTGTGGCGGGGCCATGGTAAGCAAGCTCCCCAACGCCGTCTAGCCCAAAGGGGCATTTGTGGAGATAGTCAAGGTGTGGCAACAGGAGTGGTTCTACATCACCGAACCCCGCGACGCCAACTGGGCGGCCATGCCTGACTTCAGATCCGGACCCCCCATGAGACTCACCTCATGGACCGCCAAGGGCCTTGATTGGGGGGTCCAAACCGGAGGTGCAGATGCTACAAAAGCGTATCTCCAACATGTTAGGTGCAAACACCGGTCTCACAAACGTGATTCAGGTGATGCTCTTCCGCCGCACTCTTCCCTGCCAACTCCGAGCCTCCCCCATGTGGGAGTTCAATCCGGAGGAGCCACAGACTCTGAAGCGCTTCTTCGGCACCACGCACGAAGACATATGGAAGCAGCTCTTCAAGGCCCAGAAAACATGGCCGAAGAAGACCGAGGACATCGGACTCGACATCGAGAACCCGGCCTCAGCGGTAAGCATAACTTTTCTGAATACTTATCTGGTCAATACTTCAGATATAATGTAGATTACCTTGCCTGCCTTCCGTACAGGGCTGGACGGCAAAGGTGGAGCGGATCAATTGTCCGGCACCGCTGCCTGAGAACCCGGCCACACCCCAGCTAACGAAGATGCTGGTCCCGGCGCCCTATCAGGCGCCGGAGAAGAAGGCCAAGAAGAAGAAGGGCAAGGAGGCCAAGGGCGGCCCCCGCCACAAAGGTCCCTCGGACGTAGTGTCCGGAGAGACCGAAGCCCTCTCTCCCCCCGAAGAAAACGAGGAAGAAGAGGAGGAGGTGGTGGAAAGTGACTCCCCTCATAAGGGGAAGAAGAAAAAGAAGAAGAGGGCGGCCTCCGAAGACCCGGAGGGCGAGGCGCCCAAGAGAGGGAAGGTGACCCTCCCGGACAGTTCGGACTCAGAGTCCGAACTAGTCCCCAAGAGACCTCCCAGGGTGAAGCCCCTGGCCGAATGGTAAGTATTCAGAAACTTACTCATTTATCTTCGGTCTACTTGCTGTTATTGTATAAGTTATTTTTGTTATTCGCCTTTCAGCCCTCCCCGTGAGCTTCCGCAAACCCCATTATCAGAGGGGAACTCTCTGCCACCCGAAATGGCAGAGAGTGACACGCCGCCGCGAGCCCCCTCGCCTATCACCATGGTGGACACCGAGGTGTCGTCCCGAAGGACCTCTCCTGGCAGAGGGAGGGTGAACGAGGCCATCGAGAAAGTCCCGAGGTTAATACCTCGGTCGCCGAAGACCTAGGCAAGGCGACCCCTATGACAACCGACGGTGGGGACCCCCAACAATCCGGGCCCCAGCCGGACACCATTCCGGAGACCAACACGGCTCCAGGATTGGATAAGCAGCCCCCTTTGAAAGAGGGGGGAGGAGCATCAGCTCCATCGGCGACCTCCACTAATCCGGAGGCACCCAACGCTCTGGAGGAAGCACTGCAGCGTGCTTCCATCGTGGCGGAGCACCGCACCCTGATGGGTGCGGTGGTGGAGAAGGTTCAGTCTGCTAAGAGCGGACTGAACGAAGCCTTCACCAGCCTACTGACAGGCTTTGAGGTATGCGACGTAATGTTCTAAAAACTTTTCATATAGAGGAATATATCTGTGTACAGACAGTAGCCCCTGAGGCTCTGTTCGGTTAAAAGAAACCGGACAGAGGATCCATATAGTATTCGGGAGAGTTAACCTGCCGTGCTGTTATTGTAATAGGCTTCCCTGTTGGCGGCAACCGCCCAGGCCGCAGAAGTTTCCGAACTCAATTGGAAGCTTCAGGTGGCCGATGAGGAAATCGACCGCATTAATAAGCGGTTCGATGAGACGCAAGGTATGCGTATAATGTTAAAAGTTTATGTAGATATCACAAGTGATATGTATATTTAGAGATTAACTCATGGAATGCCTTGATTATAATCACAGCTGGCGCAGCCGAGGTCGAGACCCTCAAAGGTGCCCTTGCCCAGGCCAAAATAGAGGCGGAGGCGAATAAGGCAGTCGCTAACAAGGCAGCTGCTGAACTGAAGACCGAGCAAGATGCCCTCCGCCAATACGAAGCTCGGGTGGCCGAAGTAGAGCAGGAGCTGAAGGATGCCATCAGCAAATGTGAAACTTTGGAGCAGAAGACTTCGGACCAGTCGACCAAGCTCGCCAAGGCTCTCCATGATGCCAAAGAGGCATGGATCGAGTCCCGGAGTGCTCGTGAAGAGATCCATCAGGCGAGGCAGATAGCGGCTGGTAAGGCCATTCTTTTGCAGAGTATCTTTGGAGGTCAGAGGTTTGCTTTGCTCACCCGAGTATGGAGTTCTCCAGGCGCGTTTGCGGATCTTCCGAGGAGTGCCGCCGATGCCGCACAGTACTTCCGAGCCCAGGAGGGGAACTCGACCGAGAAGCTGTTCTGGTCGCAATTTCTCGTGCCGGAACACCCGACTCCTCTGAACGACCAGCTAAAGCAGCTGACGGAGCTGCATAGGGTGGTAGGTTTGGCCATGAAGGACCTGATAGTCCAGCTCTAGCCGGCCGAGCCAATCCCTAGTAGCTACTTCGGTTTGGTGAAGCGGCTTGTCGACGCGCGGCCTCGGATTGATGCATTGAAGCGCTCGGCCTGCATAGAGGAGGCCCGGATGGCCTTCGCCCGCGTCAAGATGCAATGGGCAAAGATGAAGGCCACCGAAGTGGCAACCGCAGGCCCGCCCGAAAGCAAAGATCACCGGAAGCCGGAGAGGTACTTCGATGATGTCCTAGAAGGAGCCCGAGTGATAGAGGGTCAATGCTCTAAGGACGTAATATTTGATTGAGTGTGTTCGGGTTGTACAAACAATGTGATGAACCCATGCTGTTTATATATCTATGTTTGCGTCTTTTGTTTCAAGCGATTTTTCCTCCTGTGCGGCCGTTTATTGTTTTATTTCTGAAAGTTGCCAGTCGTCGGCTTCAGCCCCATGTAGATGCTATAGGGGTGTTACGGTGACGGCGCAATAGCGAGAAGAGGCAAAAACCCTAGCTCAATTGGATGCATTTTGGCGTGGCCGATAGGCTGCTTATATAGTCCGGTCCAACCGACCTCGTGTCGTGATTACGATCTAAACGGTTTAGGACTCTTAACTTATAATCGTTTAGGAATCAGCAACTTTAAGACCAAGAACCAAAAACTAAAGCTGCAAAAGGAGACCGCGCTCCCGCAAGGCGAGGAGCTGGATTTCGGCGGACAATTCACGCAGGTGCCGTGCGCCCGCGTCCTTGGCCCGGCGAGGCCAGCGCGCTCGTGTGGACTTCTCTTTCTCCTCCTCACACTAACTTGAGTAATTAAGTGGAGAGGACTCCCATATTTAAGTATGGCTACCTCCACTTCAACTAGCAATGTGGAACTAAACAGTTCCCCGCAACTCCTCTTGCATACATGAATAGGCCTTTGAGATTTTCTTTGGAATTTTAGGAATTTACTTAATGGGCCAAGCCCATATATTCCAACATTTAGTCCCGGTTTTGGCAGCCGGGATTAAAAGTGGACCTTTAGTCGTCCCAGTTTGTATTACTAACTGGCCGGGACTAAAGGAGGCTCCAAGCAGGCCACCAGGAGTTGCCACGTAGGGCACATCTAGTCCCGGTTGGTTATACGTGTGCATGCTCCCGCCATGTATCACAGCATTGAGAAGATAAACAAACACTAGTATGTCAGCACCCGTAGATCACAGTGTAGTCATGTATATACGCTGCGGCAATAATTTATGGAAAATACTTAGAAACAGTCGGATGAATTCTTGGCTTCATCAGCCGCGTCTGACGCCGTGCGATCGCGTGTGATCGTGTGGCGCGGAGTGTTCTCTGTCCCACACGTAGAGCTGAGCCACGTACCTACACATGCAGTGACGCTACAAATAATCTGAAGAGGAAGCAGCAAGTTCTTGACCTTGATTGTGGGAGTTTGTCGAATTTGGTACGAGCATGCTCACGGAGTCATGATTGTTTGGAAATAGCAATGCTTAGGGTAGCGTCCTTGACGCCTCCGCGGCCATCTAAGCATACATCATCATAGCATCATTGCAGCAGCCGGGCTGTCGTCATACATGCTTCAACACACCAAGCACGCCGTTGCAAAATCCTCTCGACCGTTCAAAGCATGCCGTCCTCGTGGTTCATCGCAACATCATCGCAGCCATTGCCGGTCGAAGCACACCATCGCAACATCATCAAAGGGGCCAGGTTGCCATCATAGCATCATCGAAGAGCACCCGCCGTGGCCGTCGCAACATCATTGAAGCATCCGAGTTGTCGTCGTAGCATCGCCGAAACAGCCGTGACATCATCCTAGAAACTACCACAGCCGAAAAGCATGCGCCATAGCAGTCAGGCCTTCCTCGGAGCACCGCCGCGATCATCGAAGCACGCCATCGCAGCATCGATGCGACCATTTGAAGTATGCCACCGTCGCGGTTCGTCGCACAAAATTGTGGTCGTCGAAGCACGCCATCACAACATCATCGAAGGGGCCGGGTTGCCATCGTAGCATCATCGCGGTTGTCGAAGCACCCGCCACGGCCATCACAACATCACTGAAACAGACGGGTTGTGGTCGTACCATCGCCGAAACAGTCGTGCCATCATCCCAGAACTGCCACGGCTAGAAAGCACGCTGTCACAGCAGTCGGGCCTTCCTTCGAGCATCGACGCACGCTGTCGCAGCATCGACGCGACCGTTTGAAGCACGCCGCCGTCATGGTTCGTCGCACATCATTGCGGCCGTCGAAGCACGACGTCGCAACATCATCGAAGGGGTCGGGTTACCATCATAGCATCGTCGCGGTTTTCGAAGCACCCGCCATGGCCATCGCAACATCATTGAAGCTGACGGGTTATCGTCGTAGGATCGCCGAAACAACCATGCCATCATCCCAGAACTGCCACGACCGAAAAGCACGCAGTGACAACAGTCGGAGGCCTTCCTCGGAGCATCGTCGCGATCACTGAGGCACGCCATCGTGGGATCGACGCGACCGTATGAATCATGTCGCCGTCGTGGTTCGCCGCAACATCATTGAAGGGGCCAGGTTGCCATCGTAGCATTGTCGCGGTTGTCGAAGCACCCGCCCGCGGCCGTCGCAACAACATTGAAGCAGATAGGTTGTCGTCGTGGCTCCGTCACATCCGTCAAAGCATATTGCCTCCATCAAAGCTCGCCATCGCGCCATCGCCAGTTTCGTCGAAGCATGTCGTCGCAAACATCAGTGAAATGGCGTCTCGTAGCATCGCCGCCGTTGAAGGAGTCAGGCTACCATCATAGAGACCGCCGTCCAGCATCGCAGCACTGCTCGTGCCCTCACACTACACCCGCAACAGCTGGACCACCCCTCACGACATTGCCGTCTCGGCTTGCAGCACGTCTGACATCGTACGCAGCACCCACCCTCCGCCGCTGGACTTTTGAAGCAGCTCGTGTCGCTGCGTGAGCATGGATATTTTGCTCTTTTTTTCACGCAATGGCTGAGTCGCTACTTAACTGACACTAGAAGAGCATAGATGACTTGGCTACTTACTTAAACTAGAAGCGCCTCTCTGGGTCACGTATGCGCTGATACGCTAACCAATTTTTTTTTGAGGCAAGATACGCTAACCATACGTGTATGACATTAGTTAAACTGGCTGGACACGGATGGATCTCGAACGGTTCATAAGATGGACGGGTCGAACGATCAAGCGGCTGGCAACCCGGCTGATCCTCCGCACGGATCAGCCGGATGACGCCTAGCATCCGCCATAATTTATTGGTACATCGCGGCAATATTAATCTTCTACTCCCTCCGTTTCTAAATATTTGTCTTTCTAGAGATTTCAAATGAACTACCACATACGGATGTATATAGACATATTTTAGAGTGTCGATTCACTCATTTTGCTCAGTGATTCACCACACCAGACTCGGCGAGTCGGTGTGGATGCCATTATTGTGAGACGACCACTCACTCACTCACTCAACAGAGTCTTTACATGAAGCAACCGAAATGATTCCAACTCTATCTCGTCCATGTCTATCTCGGCAACACGACTGCACAAAAGCTGTGCCTGTAGATAGCCTATTTGAGGCATCGTATTCATGGAGGAGCCTAGGATTGGAGTACGACGACAGGCTAGGTTCAGTTAGGAGTTGATGCTATGCTATGTAGAACGCCCGAACTGAACGGAAAGGAAACAGAGGAAGCTGATTGCTGAATCCTTGACGATCAAGATGACCACTAGATTGCTCGATCGAGATGGATGGATGAGATGGTAAGCACTTACCAAGAGTGGTTCGAATGTACATCGAACGAATTTCCTTTTTTCTAGTATTCCCATTATTAGATTAGATAGTGGGATGATAACCATTACTTCTAGATAACAATCCGCTGATTATTTGCATGCATGCACGCCATGCTAGGGGGTGACTATTTGCATGCATGCAAGAGGCATCGCTTGTTCTATCTATCTAATTCGTCCAATGAAACCAACTTAGGTTTAGTAGATTAACATCACGCGGACCAGGTGAAGTTGCTCTAAGCTATGTTATGCTTGAATTAATCAGAATGACAACTTAACATGACCATGATGGTATTACAATTGGCATGCTCGAAAAGTACCTAGCTCAAATATGATCGACGTTAATTGTCTACATACTGGTCATTATAAACAATTGCATTATCATGGCAAGGTTTATGCAAAGCATCAAGCCATATTAGCTACGACAAATGCATGTTCGAATAGTATCAAATAAATGCAAGAAAATCAACTTGGAACCAATACTATCGCAATGCCTCATGTAATTGAATGCTGTGGCTTGCCTTGGTCAAAGGGAGTGACACTGAACTCCTGGTCTTCAGTATCAAAGTGACTTCCTTCTGAAAAAAAATTTAAAATGGCAAAAGAAAATGTCACATAAAGCATTTCTTCCGCCCAAAAATTCTAGACATATTGGAAAAATATAAAATTTTGCCAAAAAATATAGGGGCTCAAGACAAATCCAGGGCAAAAAGTTTCACTTGATTTGGACTTGTGGTTTACAAACTAGAGCTGGTCAAAGTTTCTGGTCAAACTGGATTTAAATAGAAAAAAAAAAAACAGCTAGCCACGTCAAAGGCGTAAAGTGGAGGGGCGCCTCCACTTACCGCTTCGGCCACGGCCTACGGTCGCTAGCAGGCGGGGCCCTTGGCCAGGTTTAAAAGGAGGGAGAGGGAACCAGAGGCAGAGCGGCTCACCGGCGGTGGTTCTCCAGCGTAGGGACGGCGGTGAGGCTGGGTGACCACGAGAATGGATCAGGCGCGTGGAGACGAAACCCTAGGTACTCGTGGCTTGGCCGGAGGTGGCTGAACGGCGTCGCCCCCTTCTTCTCCGGCGGCGGTGGGCTACGGTGGACTTCGAGGACGGCGATTCCGGCAGCGTCTCGGCCAGGGAAGAGGTCGGGGAGGACCAGGGGAATGCCCTGAGCTCGTGGGTAGGGTCGGGTGGTGCTAGGGTGGGGTGGAGCTTGCTGGCGTCGGAGGAGGGATCGAGCGGCAGGGCTTCGGCCAGAGTTGAGGGAGACGAGCTCCCGGCCCTCGACGGAGCGCTCTGGAGTCGATTGGAAGGGGGAGGAGTGGGGTGGTGAGGTGAGGAGAGGCCGGGCATGGGCATGGGCTTTTATTGCCGGGCGGGGGGTGCCCGAGCCGATCGGCGCCACGGGGAAACTGCCGGGGCAAGGACGGCGAGGTGGCCGTCGTGGAGTGGGGCGAAGTGATGGAGGAGTGCAGGTGAACAATGAGACGCGACGGCTCGGCCAGGGGAAGACAACAGCCAGCGCATCCACAGTGGCCACACGGGCACAACAGTGGCGGCGCTCGGTGGCGGCCGGCGAGAGCACCACCGGAGAGGAGGAAGGCGCTGGAGGGTCCAGGTGGTTGGTGGGGATGACGTCGGCACGATGGGACAAGGAGGGGCAGCGCGGGACGGCCGGAGTGGTCATGTCCGAAGCGGCTGGACGTGCAGAGCGCGCCTGCAGCCATGCCAGCTTCGTGATCACCATGGGCTCTGGCGCCTGGAGGCCACGCAAACCTGCCAAAGCTTGTCTGCTGTCCACCGGCGGGCTCGTGCTCTCCTTGCTCAGCTTTAGGCGCAGCTCCATTGGGATGTGCACTGGGTTGCACCCAGTCAGCCCAGCCTTGTCCACGATCTTGGCCGCATAGCTGGCCTGCTTGAGAGTTATCGCGTCGGTCTCCTGGTGCACCTCGATGCCAAGATAGTAGCTTAGCAGGCCAAGGTCACTCATGGAGAAGACAGACTGCATCTGTTCCTTGAACCGAGCAATGACTTCATATCAATCAATCTAAATTTGAGCCAAAAGTCAGTCTATAACCAAGAATTAAAATTTAACAAGTGCATTCATACAAACAAGCACCATCGTGACAAGAGCTTGACAGTGCAGTTTCGTCTCTCAAGTGCTCCCTCCGTCCAATAATACAAACATTTTTCAAGCTAAAACAGCATGAAAAACGTTCTTGAATTATGGGAGGGTGTACATTTCATGTGTGTTGTACATGCTGCAGAGTGCGGGCTTGAGCAACATTCTTAGTTCAGGCGTGAGTGAATCACCAACATATATAACAAGTATTGTACAAGTTTCCCTCGGCCTACAAAAAATGCAAAAGCTTTGTTATCTATCTACAAACCCATCATCCTCTTGGGCCTCAGATATGTCGAACCTTTCTTAAGACCCGGCATAGAGATGTGCTGCTGCTGCTTGGCTCTCTTGCGTCGCTCCCTCTCCTTCTCCATGAGTGCTGCCTCCGCTTGTTCCTGCCTCAGCTTCTCCATCTTCTCTTCCATGGCCGTCTTCTCCTCCTTGTGCCTCTTCTTGTGGTCCAGCAGGGAGGTGTCCGTGTCTTTCACAGAGAGGAACATAGGACCCAGCTCTGCCAGCAATTGCGGATCCACTGCGCTCACACACTGCAATATACTCCTTGCTTGTCAGGACAAGCTCGTGGTACACCACATAGTCAGGACAAGCTAGCAGTGGAGATCTCACTTCCCGAGCCTTACGGAGACCCTTAACATGTCCCCTCGATGTTGGTTTGACTTCCATTGCCACTAGTAGAAAACAGGGCTTTGGTCCAGGCCAGCCCAGCCCATTAGTCCCGGTTCAGTCAGGAACCGGGACATATGGGGGCATACGTCCCGGTTCGTGCGCCCAGGGGGGCGGCCGGGGCTCGTGGGGCATTGGTCCCGGTTCGTCTGGACCCTTTGGTCCCGGTTCCAGACACGAACCGGGACCAATGGGCATCCCATTGGTCCCGGTTCGTGGTTGAAACCGGGACTAAAGGCACCTTTAGTCCCGGTTTCAACCACGAACCGGGACCAATGTTGTGCCTATATATACCCCTCGCCCGCGAGCAGAGCACTCCGCTACTCTGTTTTTTCTGGCCGGCGAGGGGAGGTGTTTGTGGTGCTCTAGCTCACCTCCTATGCACATGAGGTGTTCAATGAAATGCCCGAGCAACACTACTTAAGCTTTCTCCTCTCCAAACTCGACCTTCAAGCTCCATTTTCCTCAAGATTTGTCTAGGTTTAGCGGTCCGTCACGTCCCGTCCCCGTCTTCACCGCCGTCGATCGCCCCCGCCGATCTCATCGCCGGCATAACCGTGGTGAGCCTCTTGTTCTTATCTTCTTTCTAAAAGAAAAAAATTCTTACTTGTATGATTTACATAGATACTTGTATAATTTTCTTACTTTTATTATTATTTGTTATTATATAGTGCGATGGTTTTGGTATCCGCCCCCGTCGGCCCTCGTCCTGTCTATGATTCGGATGTGGTATATATTATATTTTATAACTATTTGGTTCATTTGTTGTTTATGACAATTATGCCGACCAACGTGACATAGATTTTTTTATCTAGGAGGTATGTGAACCGGAAATTCCAACCGACCCTATTGTCGAGAGGTTAAATTTAGTTGAAGAAGAAAACAATTACTTGAAGGAAAAATTGAAAAAAAATTGAGGAGGAGAAGATGATATTGGAGTTGCATGTTGCGGATGTCGTCGATGATCACAAGATCAAGATGGATGCAATACGCTTCAAGATTAGAAAGTATAGAAAATATGCCATTCATACCGAGGCTTGGTATCATTATGCCGTTGGATCAATTGTTACCTTGGTTGCGATTATGATCGTATTTGTTGTTGCATTGAAATGTTTTACATAGTTTCAATAATGTATGGTTTAATTAGATGCTCTGAAGAGCTATATGTTGTTCAATGAGAACTATGTATGTACTTTGGTTTTAATGTGATGATGAACTTCTATTAATTTGGTCAGTTATCTGTTCATGATGTTTTGTAATGGTTTTTGACACACTTAATTATATATAATGCACGCAGATGAACCGGCAATGGATGTACGGTGACAGACGCACCTCCGAGTATATTAAGGGCGTGCATAATTTTCTTGAAGTGGCTGAGGCAAACAAGCAGAATGGTTTTATGTGTTGTCCATGCCCTATATGTGGGAATACGAAGTCTTACTCTGACCGGAAAATCCTTCACACCCACCTGCTTTATAAGGGTTTCATGCCACACTATAATATTTGGACCAGGCACGGAGAAATAGGGGTTATGATGGAAGACAGCGAAGAAGAAGAGGACGATGACAACTATGTGCCCCCTGAATACGATGATGCTGCAACGGGGGAAGCTGAAGATCAAGAGGAACCAGACGATGTGCCCGATGATGATCTCCACCGGGTCATTGTTGATGCAAGGAGACAGTGCGAAAGTGAAAAGGAGAAGCTGAAATTCGATCGCATGTTAGAGGATCACCAAAAAGGGTTATACCCCAATTGCGAAGATGGCAACACAAAGCTCGGTACCGTACTGGAATTGCTGCAGTGGAAGGCAGAGAATGCTGTGTCTGACAAAGGATTTGAGAAGCTACTGAAAATATTGAAGAAGAAGCTTCCAAAGGATAACGAATTGCCCGACAGTACGTACGCAGCAAAGAAGGTCGTATGCCCTCTAGGATTGGAGGTGCAGAAGATACATGCATGCCCTAATGACTGCGTCCTGTACCGCGGTGCGTACGAGGATTTGAACGCAATGCCCGGTATGCGGTGCATTGCGGTATAAGATCAGACGAGATGACCCTGGTGATGTTGACGGCGAGCCCCCTAGGAAGAGGGTTCCTGCCAAGGTGATGTGGTATGCTCCTATAATACCACGGTTGAAACGTCTGTTCAGAAACAAAGAGCATGCCAAGTTGATGCGATGGCACAGAGATGACCGTAAGAAAGACGGGAAGTTGAGAGCACCCGCTGACGGGTCGCAGTGGAGAAAAATCGAGAGAAAGTACCGGACTGAGTTTGCAGGTGACCCAAGGAACGTATGGTTTGGTTTAAGCGCAGATGGCATTAATCCTTTCGGGGAGCAGAGCAGCAATCATAGCACCTGGCCCGTGACTCTATGTATCTATAACCTTCCTCTTTGGCTGTGCATGAAGCGGAAGTTCATTATGATGCCAGTACTCATCCAAGGCCCTAAGCAACCCGGCAACGACATTGATGTGTACCTAAGGCCATTAGTTGAAGAACTTTTACAGCTGTGGAATGGAAACGGTGTACGTGTGTGGGATGAGCACAGACAGGAGGAATTTGACCTGCATGCGTTGCTGTTTGTAACCATCAATGATTGGCCTGCTCTCAGTAACCTTTCAGGACAGACAAACAAGGGATACCACGCATGCACGCACTGTTTAGCTGACACCGAAAGTATATACCTGGACAAATGCAGAAAGAATGTGTACCTGGGGCATCGTCGATTTCTTCCGACCAACCATCAATGTCGAAAGAAAGGCAAGCATTTCAAAGGCGAGGCAGATCACCGGAAGAAGCCCGCCATGCGTACCGGTGATCACGTACTTGCTATGGTCAATGATTTACACGTAATCTTTGGAAAGGGTCCCGGCGGACTATCTGTTCCGAATGACGCTGAGGGACGCGCTCCCATGTGGAAGAAAAAATCTATATTTTGGGACCTACCCTACTGGAAAGACCTAGAGGTCCGCTCTTCAATCGACGTGATGCACGTGACAAAGAACCTTTGCGTGAACCTGCTAGGCTTCTTGTGCGTGTATGGAAAGACAAAAGATACACCGGAAGCACGGGAGGACCTGCAACGTTGGCACGAAAAAGACGGCATGCCTCCAAAGCAGTATGAAGGTCCTGCCAGCTACGCTCTTACCAAAGAAGAGAAGGAAATCTTCTTTGAATGCCTGCTCAGTATGAAGGTCCCGTCTGGCTTCTCGTCGAATATAAAGGGAATAATAAATATGGCAGAGAAAAAGTTTCAGAACCTAAAGTCTCATGACTGCCACGTGATTATGACGCAACTGCTTCCGGTTGCATTGAGGGGGCTTCTACCGGAAAACGTTCGATTAGCCATTGTGAAGCTATGTGCATTCCTCAATGTAATCTCTCAGAAGGTGATCGATCCAGAAATCATACCAAGGCTAAGGAGTGATGTGGCGCAATGTCTTGTCAGTTTTGAGCTGGTGTTCCCACCATCCTTCTTCAATATCATGACGCACGTCCTAGTTCATCTAGTCGACGAGATTGTCGTTCTGGGCCCCGTATTTCTACACAATATGTTCCCCTTTGAGAGGTTCATGGGAGTCCTAAAGAAATATGTCCGTAACCGCGCTAGGAAAGAAGGAAGCATCTCCATGGGCCATCAAACAGAGGATGTCATTGGGTTTTGTGTTGACTTCATTCCTGACCTTAAGAAGATTGGTCTCCCTCAATCACGGTATGAGGGGAGACTGACTGGAAAAGGCACGCTAGGAGGGGACTCAATAATATGCAGGGACGGGCATTCTTGGTCTCAAGCACACTACACAATTCTACAGAACTCTACCTTGGTGACCCCGTATGTCGATGAACACAAGAACATTCTGCGCTCCAAACACCCAGAGCAGTGTGACGACTGGATTACATGTGAACACATCAGGACTTTCGGCGGTTGGTTGGAAACACATCTCAGAGGTGACAACACTGTTTCTGATGAGCTGTACTCGTTGTCCAGGGGACCATCTTCGACTGTATTGACTTACAAAGGATACGAGATAAATGGGAATACATTTTACACGATCGCCCAAGATCAAAAGAGCACTAACCAAAACAGTGGTGTCCGCTTTGATGCAGCAACCAAGAGGGGAAAGGACACATATTATGGTTACATAGTGGACATATGGGAACTTGACTACGGACATGATTTTAAGGTGCCTTTGTTTAAGTGCAAATGGGTCAATCTGTCAGGAGGCGGGGTACAGGTAGAGCCACATTACGGAATGACAACAGTGGATCTGAACAATCTTGGGTACACAGACGAACCATTCGTCCTAGCCAATGATGTGGCGCAGGTTTTCTATGTGAAGGACATGTCTACCAAACCGAGAAAAAGAAAAGATAAGGAAGCGAATACATCATACGATGAGCCAAAGCGCCACATAGTTCTTTCAGGGAAAAGAGACATCGTGGGAGTGGAGGGTAAGACAGACATGTCTGAAGATTATGAAAACTTTCATGAAATTCCTCCCTTCAAAGTCAGGGCTGACCCAAGCACCCTGTTAAGCAATGAAGAATATCCATGGTTACGGCGCAATAAGCAAAGGACACAAGCGAAGAAAAAGTGAAGACAGATGAAGTTAGAAAGGGTTGAAAATTGATGATGTGGCTTTGAATGGTTCATTTTGAGCACACAAAAAGTCTGGAGTTCAAATTAGTTCAAAAAAATGAAATCCCTTTGTAACAGGTGAGTTTTTGTCCGAAACCCTGATACTTCGAAAGAGATTGTCCATTTTGTACACGAAGTGCATCCAGTTTTTGCCGTAACCCTCTCAACTTTTTAGCACATGCTATGTGGGTGAAATGATGATATCATGCCAATTTTCAACCTCTTCAGAGTTCATTTGAAGTGCTTTTCAATTTCAGGGTCATTTAGCTCAAAAAATTCAGTAAATGCATGAAAAATAACAGATGAACTCAGAAAGGGTTGAAAATTGATGATGTTGCTTTAAATGGTTCATTTTGAGCACACAAAAAGTGTGGAGTTCAAATAAGTTCAAAAAATGAAATCCCTTTGTAACAGATGAGTTTTCGTCCGAAACCCTGATACTTCGAAAGAGATTGTCCATTTTGTACACGAAGTGCATCCAGTTTTTGCCGTAACCCTCTCAACTTTTTAGCACATGCTATGTGGGCGAAATGATGATATCATGCTCATTTTCAACCTCTTCAGAGTTCATTTGAAGTGCTTTTCAATTTCAGGGTCATTTAGCTCAAAAAAATCAGTAAATACATGAAAAATAACAGATGAAGTCAGAAAGGGTTGAAAATTGATGATGTTGCTTTGAATGGTTCATTTTGAGCACACAAAAAGTCTGGAGTTCAAATAAGTTCAAAAAAATAAAATCCCTTTGTAACAGATGAGTTTTCGTCCGAAACCCTGATACTTCGAAAGAGATTGTCCATTTTGTACACGAAGTGCATCCAGTTTTTGCCGTAACCCTCTCAACTTTTATGAAACTCTAATTGCAAAAATAATAAACTAAAAGAATGAACTAGAAAACTTTGATGAAACTCTAATAGAAAAAGAATGAACTAGAAAACTTTAATGAAACTTTAATAGCTAAAGGAATCAACTAAAAAACTTTTTAAACCTCTTGTATTATTGAAACTAAAATTATATAAAATTTATGCAACTAAAATTATCAAAGTATTTTCTCTTCAAAACATTAAAAGAAAAAGAATTTTCATAAAATAAATAAAAAAAGCAAAAAACAAAATAAAATAAATAAGTAGAAACAAAATAAACTTAATAAATAAGTAGAAACAAAATAAAATAAAATAAAATTTAATAAAATAAATAAAAATAGCAACAGTAAGTATTTTGTTGTAAGTAGAAACAAAATAAAATAAATAAAGCAACAAAGAAAACAAAATAAAAATAAAAAAAGTGCCGCCTACTGGGCCACCACGGCCTGAATACGACTAGAAACCCAACCATGGGCCAGGATTCAAGCCCGCAGCAGGCCCAGTAGGCCCACAGGTACATAGTGCGAGTTTAGGCCCGAAACCTGCAGTTGAGAGGAGCTCGAGAGAGTGGGCGTAGCAGCGTTTATAAACCACTCTCGAGCTCTCTCAACTAGCGAGGTGGGACTAAACTTTTGGCCGCGACGCGGGCAGCACAAGGCTTTTTGTCCCGGTTGGTGGCACCAACCGGGACTAAAGGGGTGCATTGGTACCGGTTCGTGGCACCAACCGGGACCAATGCACGCCCTTTAGTCCCGGTTGGTTCCACCAACCGGGACCAAAGGTCCCTGCTTCCCGCCCTTTGGGCTGCTGAAAAAAGACCTTTGGTCCCGGTTGGTGGCACCAACCGGGACTAAAGGGGGGCATTGGTCCCGGTTGGTGCCACGAACCGGGACCAAAGCCTTTGCTATATAAGCCAGCACTTAGGAAATTTTCAGATTTCCATCGCCAGTTCGTGCCCGACGCCCCAGCGCTGCTCCTCTCCGTCGCCGTCGCCGTCGTCGCCCTGCCTCCGACATCGTCGCCCCGCCCGCCCCTCCCGCCCCCTACCTCCGCCGCCGTCGCCTCCACTCTTCCCCCCCCCCCCCCTCCCTCTCCTCTCCTCATCGCCCTGCTCCCCCTCCACACCTTCTCCCCTCCCCTCCCCTCCCCCATCCCCTGCCCTCCGCGCCCGCCCCCCTCCCTCGCCTTCTCCTCGTCCGTCGTCCCCCCGCCCCCGTTGTAGCCCCGCGCCGCCCCCGTCTCTGTTTTTTTTTTTCTTTTTTATTAGATTAATTTTTTTTCTATATATTATGTTTTTTATGTATGTGCCTATGTTATGTAGATGTTCATAATGTATTAATTTTTTTTTCAGAGCATGTTTTTGTTCATGATGAGGGGGGGGGGTCGATGTACATATGTATATATATGATGTAATTTTTTTGTTCATATATATAATGTAATTTTTTCAATGTATATATGTATGTGGTAGCTATATATGCATGATGAGGGGGGGGGGGTCGAATATCCCCCTCCCCGATAACTTTGACATGAGGGGAGGGGTCATATACCCCCTCCCCATAACTCGACATGAGGGGGGGTCGATATACCCCCTCCCCGATAACTTCGACATGAGGGGGGGGGTCGATATACCCCCTCCCCGATACTTCGACATGAGGGGGGGGGTCGATATACCCCCTCCCCGATAACTTCGACATGAGTGGGGGGGGGGGTCGATATACCCCCTCCCATATTCTCCCGTGCCTCCCCCCCCGGCTCGGCCTTAGCTCTTCACTTTGCCAAAAGTTTCAAATGACCAAAGTGGGTTTTTGCATAAAAATGATCTATAGGCATCAGAGGACTTCTCAAAAAATTTGTGGCATTTGAAAAGAATTATTTGAAATAGTTCTAGTGCAACAGGGTCATTCTAGAGTTTGAAAATACTAATAAAAAAAAAATTGAGGCCAAATCATTATAAAAATAATTACTACTGATGTGTTTGTTCATAGAATTTTTTTCAATGTATGTATGTATGTATGGATGGATATAGAAAATGTTCATATATGATGTTTTTTTTGTTCATAGCAATTTTTTTCCATGTATGTATGTATTTTTTTTAGATGTGCTATGTTTTTTCAGATGAGATGAACTGAGATGAGTTGTCCATTTGTTGTATAAACATAACCCCGATAACTTTAATTCCCCTCGGGAGTACATGTAAAAAAATTCAGAGTTGTTCATTCACTTCGACATGAGGGGGGACGTCGATCAACCCCCTCTCGCCCGAACAAGTCTATGTATTATTTTATATCGCGGTGGACATATATAAAAAAGCGTTGTCGATCTCCTACCCCCTCCCACCCCTACTCGACAAACTCTCGAGGCCACCCAAACCACTAGAAGATAACTCCGGTAACTTCGACATGAGGGGGGACGTCGATCAACCCCCTCTCGCCCGAACAAGTCTATGTATTATTTTATATCGCGGTGGACATATATCAAAGTTTGATCATATGTCAAAGTTTGAATTTTGACATATGCAACATTTGATCATATGTCAAAGTTTGATCATATGTCAAAGTTTGAATTTTGACATATGCAACATTTGATCATATGTCAAAGTTTGAATTTTGACATATATAGATTTATCAAGAATGCCCCCATTATGGATGTGCACAAGTTGATCCAATTGTTTTTCTGATCTCATCTATATATATATTCTTCTATATGTCACGTTGTCTGTCAAAGTATTGAAGAAATCCATGGCTTCATCATTAGTCGGAAGTAACAGGCGTATGATGCTACGAAGCTCTTCAAAGTTGTTTTGGAACGGAGTTCCTGATAGAATAATTCTCCTTTTGATACGAATTTCAGCAAAGGCCTTCCAAATAGCGATATTCGGAAGGCTCTTGCTGAACTTTGTACCAAAAAGCGAATTATTCTATCGGGAACTCCGTTCCAAAACAACTTTGAAGAGCTTCGTACCATTATACGCCTGTCATTTCCGGCTAATGATGAAGTCATGGTTTTCTTGAATTCTTTGACACTAGACAACGTGACATATAGAAGGGTAGATGAGATCAGGAAAAATATGGACCATTTTCTGCACATCCAGAATGGCGTCATTTTGTTAAATCCCTTGTCGGTCCGGACGTCGGACATTCATGAGAGATGCGGTTCGTAGAAGAGTTGTCGAGGCCACCCCAAACCGTAGAAGCATCGAGCTAGCTAGGTCTACGTTTGCACTAATATATCCATCTGTCATGTTTGTATATTAATTGCCATGTTGTAATATTTGCAGAAACTATGGAGCACCGAGACATCGAAGCAGAACAGTTGTTGGGGGACATAATCCTCGGCGGAGGTGATATCTTGTCGTATCTCAACGACACCGATGGTCTGGAAGGAGAGGGTGAAGCAGGCTCCGGTGATCGAACAATGGAGGTGGAAGGACAAGATTATGATGGCTCCGATGAGCAAACGGAGGAAGGAGCTGTTGCAAAGTCCGGCGAGGTATATATATTAATTAAGCCTGTGTTGACTAGCTAATTGATGCATTAATTGTTTTGGTATGTACACATATTAACTCTCTTCTTTCTTCTTTTCTAGCCCTCCGGATCGAGCCAAACTTCGGTAACGAGACGAGGCCCGAAGAAAAGGTTGCGCCAGGATGAAAGGTTCACGATCACAGCAATCAAGGGCGATGGCCAACCGATTGAACCCAGCCGGACCAAGGAAGCATTTTCTGCTCAGTGCGGGGTTCTTGTTAGGGACATGATCCTGATCAGCATCCACCAATGGAATAAGCCTAAGAGCGAAGACCCTCAAGTGTCTTTTGTCAATGATAGACAGAAAGATGATCTTTGGACCGCGCTAAAGGCAAATTTCACCCTACCGCCAGAGGAGGATCCGGATAAGCCAGTTATAGAGCCATTGGTAAAGGCTCATGCTCTTAAGAAGATGGCAGATCTATTCAGGAGGTGGAAGAATGAGTTGAAATCAACGTTTGTCGACAAAGGGAAGACTCCAGAATTCACCGGCCGATTTGAGAAGATAAGAGATCACTGGCCCGCATTTGTGGCCCACAAGACATCGGAGAAGAGTAAGAAGATGTCAGCGACAAACAAGAAAAATGCTGCAAAGAAGGAGTATCACCATCGCACGGGGTCAGGTGGCTACCTCAAAGCCCGGTCGTTGTGGGACAAGGCTGAGAAGGACCTGCTTGATAAAGGGGTCGAACCAGAGACATTGATTTGGCCAGACCGTTCAAGGACTTGGTTCTTCGGGGTTGGGGGAACCTTGGACCCTGAAACAGGGAAGTGCCGTTGGACGAAGGAGCAACTTGAAATACCCGTCAAGAAGCTTCAGAAGTATATCGCCGCAGCGCAGGAAGGGACGTTCGTTCCCGACAGAGAGAACGACGAGCTCACATAGGCCCTCGGGAATCCTGAGCACCCAGGACGAACACGAGGCACGGCAGGCTCCGTTGCGTGGAGGGTTGGGTTTCCCAGCGCAGGCGGTTACAAAACCCGGGAGAGGAGGAGGAAAGTGGAGCAGACGGAACTGCAGTCGCTGAATGCAAGGGTACGAGCGCTAGAGGAACAAGCACTACTAGTTCAGAGCCAGCGACCTGCCGGAGCTACCCCAGAAGCTACCCCTCCATCTCAGCGGAGAAGCAGCGTGGCTTCCACCGAGGTCCTTCAGCAGCCTGACTTCACGGCTCCCAGCTACCCCGTGGATGCTATCACGGAGGCTCAAGATTGCCACCTTATGGCGCAATGGCAGCACCTCAAAGTCAAGGCGGCTGTCGGCTCTGTTGCACCTTCTGGACCCGGCGCAACTTTTTACTGCCTTCCGATTCCACAAGGCTATGCTGTTGTGATGATCGATAAAATAACGGAGGGATTTGAGGAGCTCCAGCTTGACCACCCTACCGGTGAAGGGGAGACTCAGCTGGGTCTTGCTCTGAAGACTCTATGTCTATGGCGGAAGGAGCTCATCAACCTTCCGAACTGGACGCCTCCGCCTCCTCCTCCGGCGAGTCAGGGCACTCCGCCTCCTCCTCCGGCGAGTCAGGGCACTCCGCCTCCTCCTCCGGCGAGTCAGGGCACTCCGCCTCCTCCTCCGCCTCCTCCTCTGGCGAGTGATCAGGGCACTCCGCCTCCTTCTGCGCCTGCGCCGGCGCGTCCGAGCAGCCCGCCTCCTTCTCCGCCTCATCAGCAACAGCGGAAGACAGCCGCCGCCGCTCCGGCTGCTCCGGCGCATCGTAGCACTCCGCCTCCTTCTCTGCCTCGTAAGCAACGAAGGAAGACAGCCGCAGCCACTCCGACTGCTCCGGCGTCTAGCAGTACAGCCAGAGGCGGGAGGCAATACAGATTTGGTCCGACTCTCACGCCTCTTGAGAAGTTACCATACGAGATGACCGACGAGGAAAACGCGGAGATCTGTAAAGCCCAAGTGAGGGACTTTTTTGCAAAGAAAAATCCACCTCCAGAGGAGAAGATGGATCCGGTGAAATTGAAGCGCACTGTGAAGAACCTGAAGCGACCACCACCGCCTCCGCCGGATGACAACTATGTCCGCGCTCTTAAAAAGGCAGTGGAAGGAGCGCGCCGGTCGGGAACTACTTCAACTGACAAAAGGTTACAAGAACGAAGAAGTGGGAACAAAATTCCCCAGCTCGGCGAACTGGCAAACCAATCATGCCCCCCGCTCAAGGTGTCTAGCGATATCGTCGCAAATCTGCCGGGGATGCTGCCCGGTACCAATCCTGGTGATTACCTGCCCGACGATGCACATTTTGATACAATGGAGGAGGACGAACACAAATACCAGTACGGGAAGCCTCTCGTCAGACCTGGTGATCCTCCTCTAACAACGATGAAGCAAAGATTCCATAAGTGGTACATGGACACCTGCAAGTCTGGGAAGGATATTTTGACGCTGAGAGTTAAAGAGGAGCACGACCTCGTTGGAATTGATCTGTTGTCTGTTCCATTTGAGGAGTTCTTCCAGTTTTTCAATCAAAAGGACCTCGATAAAATAATCATCACTTGCTACTGTCTGTAAGTACTATACTTCTGTAATTAAGTCTCTATATATAGCTCAGCTCTTTCATTGCATGTATATATAATTATCCTCACTATATTATGCAGATTGAAGATCGTCGAATGCAGAAATGCACAAATCTATGATATTGGGTTCATTAACACAAATCTCATAGATGAATGGACGGTTACATATAATCCAAAAGAAACCGAGGCCAACTTGCTACAATCGTTGCTTAAAAATCAAAACAAAGATAAAATACTCTTTCCTTACAACTTCAAGTGAGTGTTACTGTCTTCTGCATATTCGGTTTCCATTATTACTCGAGGTTATAGTAATGTAATTGATGAGTTATGCATGCGTGCGCAGCTTCCATTTTATTCTCCTAGAGATTAAGCTTGAGCAGGGACTAGTAACCGTCTTAGACTCAAGACGAAAAGATCCCAAGGAGTATGCGGCCATGACTGAAATGCTCCAGAAGTAAGTTCAATCGATCATTATCGCACCATATCGGCAACTTAGTTCATTTCCTAATATCAAGTAATTATTTCCTTTGTCTCGCAGGGTTTGGAAAGTGTTCACCGCAGAAGTTCCGGGACTGCCGGGGGATCTGCGATTTACACACCCGAAAGTAAGTACTACTAGCAGTTCTGCGCATCTCCCATTGATTCTAGCTAGTTTCATCAATACCATTTATAATGCTTGATTATCAGTTTGATTGACCTCTATTTCTCGTAAAGTGGTTGTGGCAGGAAGGCGGGAATAATTTTTGTGGATACTACGTTTACGAGTACATCTACAACGCAACGACCTCTAAGCGGGGCTACTCTGAAAAACAATATGAAGTGCGTAAGCAATAATATTCACAATTTTATTTTATTACCATCATTTGTGTTGAGTTTCATTCATATATATGTATTGACCCCCTTCTTCAAATTAGATTTGGCAGATGCGGGATGAACTCCTACCACAAGATCGCTTAAAGCCAATTCAAGAGGAATTGGCTGGATTCTTTCTTGACCACGTCATCAATCCAGCCGGAGAATACCATGTGGAACTTGACATCAGATGTTAGGGATCTTATATTGTATATATGTAGCTAGTAGCGTCGGATAGATATACGAAAACTTGTTGTTCGACCAATCTCTCGGAGAAGGAGGAGGTCGATCACTTCTCTCTGTATATGTTCATGACGATCTTGTGTACTTAATGGTTTCCTTCTTTTGCTTACTAACTAGCGTGTCGAGTCCTCTCTATACGTATAGTACGTAGCGTCGACCAAGCACGGAGATAAGAGAGAACACTTCTCTCTATTAGCTAGCTAACACAATATATGAAACCCCTAAATTAACCAACAAAACCCCCAAACCCCCCCCCCCCCTTCAAAACAAAAAACAAAAACCCCAGCTCCTGAGCTGCTGACACATGGATGATCTTTGGTCCCGGTTGGTGTTACCAAACGGGACTAAAGGCCCTCCTCTCTGGGCTCGCCGCAGCGGCCACGTGGAGCACCATCTGTCCTGGTTCATATAAGAACCGGGACTAAAGGTGTTGGGCTTTAGTCCCGACCCTTTAGTCCCGGTTCCCGAACCGGGACAAATGGGCCTTATGAACCGGGACAAATGGGCCTTTTTCTACTAGTGTGTAGGTATACATTCAGGAGCGTTAGGTGGTCAGACTCCGGGACAAAGAATTTTTCCCTTGCGGCATCGCTCTCCTCTGCTCCATCTTTTGGCCGGAAGAAAACTGAGGGTACTGAGAGCATGGATACAATGGTCAATACTTCATCAAGGCAGTCATGAGAAGCATCTTTGCTAGAGTCGGGTCCAATGGGAACTCCACCATCTTCCAACTTATTTCTGTAAGTCCACCAACATTGTTCAAGGCGCCCAACACCGAGAGCTGGTACATGGAGTTGAGGATATTCTCCTGGGGGGGTGGGTCCATGAAGTCAAACTCAAGCAAGTTTTCGACTTTGTGGGATTTCAGCAAGAGAACGACGTTTCCCAGGTTAGTCCTCTGAATCTCTGGCACAGGGTTAGGTTAGGGAGCATCTCATTCTGGTAAGCTGATTCTGTGAACAGCCTGTAGCATCTCATTAGGGAGCATCTCATAATGGTTATAGGTATAATGTCCACGGATCGAAGAAACAAAATCAGGGATTAGAAGAACCTATAAAGTGATCCGAGAAGAATCATGACTTACATTTGAAAAGGTAAGCTGATGTGATCTTCCACTGGAACTTGAATACGAAGACCCTTTTGATGAACCTGAAGCCCTCACAAGAGTAGGCGAGGGAGAAACATGATCCCAAGGGGATGCTGGAAATTTAAAAGAACATAGATAATATGAGTACGAGTAAGTTATACTCAGGTCACCGAGATATGAAGCAACATATTTACTTTCACAGAAACAAAGTTAAATATCACAGAAGATACAGCTGAGCTGTCTTTACCTGCATAACGGGGTGTATTCCCGCCTAGCCAAGGGGACACCAATCGTGCATCAGGAGATGCAGCAGCCAGCATAGGAGATGGTGTTGGATGATGTCTCGGTATCCACGCTTTCCACTGCTACTATAACCAACGGATGCAGATGTCTCGCGTTCGCCACGTTTTTTTCACGGGATCCTCTGTCATGATTGGGTTCGTACCTAGAGGTGTGGGTCTGTAAGCAACAAGCAAATAAATGTTAAATTGTTGACTATGTTAGTAAGGTGAACATAAAGTAGGTAATAAGAAATTTGACAGAGTAAGGCCGCCCTAAACCAAGCGAGAGAATGTTGTTATTACTGACCTGTTGCCGATGTATGGGTGTAAGACCCCTTTCATTCTCATCAGTGAGTGTGGATTCTGAAACAGGGTATAAATAAAGTTTGACTAAGATGCGTCACTGAAAATGAATTGTCAGCATACAACCATAACACAGTAAGTAGTACTAGATATTTTACGCCAGAGCTGTATATATGGTCAACGGATCAAGAGAATAAGAGGCACCTTTCGACGATGATGTTTTCTGACTGGAATTGGTTCCTCCTCGATAACGGCGAGCCACGCTGCCACTGGACAGGCTGCTTGCATCATCATTTTCTGTAGATCCTGGCCTCTCATCTTCATCCATTGAAGAAGCAGCCGTCACTAGCAGCTTGTCAGGAGGGCGCTTAAATGAATTGGTACCTTCCTTTTCTCTTTTCTTGTGTGCGAGTAGGTCCAAACCTGCACTCTAAATCTCTAAGCTCCTGGAATGGTACGGCTAACACGTACGTGTTAAGTAGGAAGGAAGCGGGATCAATTCATTAAGCAAGTGGCGCCAAATTGAACGGGAAGCAAATAGCTCTAGATTAGAAGATATACAACAGACAGTCCAGACATCCATCATACCTAGAGGCTAGAGCAGACAAGCAAATAGCTCTAGATTAGATTAGAAGATATACAACAGACAGTCGAGGCAGGCATCATACCATACCTAGAGCAGACTTCCCCGGCGGAGGCCGGTACATGACCTTATCCTTGGGCAATATCAGACCCTGCGCCGTGTCATCCGAGGGTACTCCTGGTCGCGTCGAGGTCAAGCCTCATCGTCGTTGGCCGGGGTGACAAGTGAGCAGGTTGGCTCAATAGATCAAATGGATAGAGAAAGACAAAGACAACAAGGAAGAGCAGCCGTTGCCGTTGCAGTGCGTCGTGGAGGTGGTCTGGTCTGGGTCTCTGGGAACCAACCGAGCCGAGGGGGCACCAACGGAACGAGGGAGGGAGCGCCGCCGCCGGTTCGAGACATTAGGGTTCGCCTACTGGGCTGGGGCGCTGGGCTATGTTAGCCTTTTGGGCCGGGAAGTTCCAAAGTAACTGTTTTTCACCAAAGCTTCGGGCCGGGCTTTGTTTCGGGCTAATTTTGGAGCGCGCGGTTCGCCGAGGCCTACTCCCTCGACATGGATGAGTGAGAGACCATCATTAGTTTAGTTTCGGGTGTGATGAACTATGTATGTATGTATGACCTATGCTTCTATGTACGTATGTATGAACGTGTAACACTCTGGACTTTCACTCCTTGAAAATTCTTTTTTGCAAGTTTCTGCTTTTGTCTTTTTCTTCTGGTGTTTTTGGATTTTCGTGGACTTTGTGTGTATGTCTTGATGATTGACTTGCCTTGTTCCTCAAGCGTAGATGACCTACCCAAGTATCCTTGACCCTAGGAATATTTTGCCTTTAAACCCTAGTTTCCATTTATTTGGAACTAAACCCTAAAGACCACCATTGCAAAGGAACCCCAATTTCCTTTGACACCTTGACCCTCAAACTTGGTGAAGGCGATCTTGGTATCTATTACGGGCTCTGGTAAAAGTATTGGCCAAAAGCAAATAAGGAAAATTGGGTTTTCCTTTATAAAGCCAATACACCTTTTTTGCTAGTTTGTGAAGCAACCCCTATTTTAGTTCCTTGTAAAACCCTCAAGTAATTTGTAGTGCTTCTACTACAAATATCTTCATCATTTCTATCCTAAACCCAAGACCCCTAGATCAAATTTTGACCAGAGCATCCATGCAAAGTTTCTGCCGGATCTGATGACCTGTGAAGCAAGTGCATTGTTCCTTTATCCTATGAAGCTGAAATTTTTACGTAGAGCCTGTCATATCCACAAATTTTGAGCCTCACCCAACTCCCACAACTCCCGCCAAAAATTCCTAAACAAACTAGCCAGACACCTAGCCTTGTGAAGGAAGTGTATTTTGCACCTATCCATTTGATCCCAAATTTGTCAGGGTGATCAACTGCAGCCCAAAATCCAGCCAATTCCATCACATCATTTGACCACAGCAAATTCCCAAATATTTTGACCAGCACCTTCTCCTGTTGGCAGATTTTCGATCTTGTCAAGAGCGCTAGCCTGGCCTTGATCCAACATGTAGGTGAGCTCCATTAGGCGACGCACATTGGTATTGGTATGGAGAGCCGGTCGTTCGGGCTGAGCTTGCGGATGACGGTCGGTCATCATGGCATTTTTCGTGGCCGGCCGGATTAGAATCTCTGTTGTCCACGCCGGCGCGACGCCATGGTGGCGCACCAGGACGGACTGGGAAGTTGCTGCTCGTTTTGGCATCCAGAATCGCTTGGCTTCCTGTGAAAGCGCTCAACTTAACCTTCATATATATAGAGTTGGTGGTAACATACAGTCAAAACCATGCATGTCGCTGCTGGCACAACGGTTCGTCTGGTTTTCCCTTCCCCTACTACAGTAGAGAGGAGAGTTCGAGGGCGACTTTTCTTCCCCCCCGTGTGCGCCGGCGCGGCCGCTGGCTCTCCTCTTCTCCGTCGGCTGCTCTGGCGGCGGGAGAAGGTGGGAGCCGCGGTGCTCTGCGTCCGGCCTGTACATAGGGTAGGATTTAGTTCGTCCGATGCCGGCGCTTGGATGGTGGAGGCGGCGGTGCGAGGAATAAGGTGTGCTTCGGCTCGTTCCCCATCCTGGCGTGTTGGTCGCCGGCGAGCTGGAGGCAGGATATTCCCGTGGAGTGGCGGGATGGATCTGCTTTTGGGCCTCCTCTCTTCGGGCGTTGGCTGCTCGCCGTGGAGGTGGGTGACAATGGCGCCGATTTGGTTTTCGTCTAGATCCACTCCGATGGGGTGCTCTTCGTCGGCCATGGATCTGGGTAGAGGTGCGACGGTGCGGGGCTGTTGTGGCGGTGGCGGCGACCTCGTGGACGCTTTTGTGCCGGGGCTCTTTTCCTACTTCGCTGGTGCATGTTCCGGTGCCGGCGAGAAGCTCTGCGGCTCTCTGTATAGAGGCGGCTTCAGATCCTTTTTCCTTCCCTTCGTTGGCGAGGGAGAAGATGAGGTGGTGCCGGTGATGCCAGCTGGCTGCCTCGGCTCCGGCGTATTGGTCCAAAAGGACCTGTTCCTGACGACTTCCCGCTTGCAGAAAATCCGTCCGCAGATTCAAAGGTGACGCCGGCCCTAGGAGGGAGCAGCGGCGGCGCGCCATCAGCTTGCGCTAGAGTGTGGGTGTGGTCGGCTCCCCAGGGACCCGAGTGTAATTTCCTTCTTTGTTGGGGTTCGATGTATCACTGGTATTCCTCAATAGATCTGGGGTCTTTTCCGCAAAAAAAAACCATGCATGTCAAAATTAATTAACACATCTTCAAACTGCTTGTCTGAAGCACAAACACATATAGGCAGCTTACGTACCAAGTCCCTATTCTATTATTCATGCATCCGTGAATGCCAACTTGCCGATCGACCATGCATGACAATGCCTGCAAAAGAGGGACATTCATCTGAACCACAAACACATATAGGCCGGCTTGCATGTGGTATGATCTTTGTTAGTATACTAATTCCGTTCTCACTAGCTACTCCTCGCAAAGTGAGGCTGGAAATTTAAAAACTCCCATGGCATACGCAAATTTCGGCTAATTGCGACCAAAGTTTGACTCCCAGCAACCACATGTTTCACGTTTTTTTGGGGGTTGTGCCCCTAATCTTCCCACCAATTTTGATGCAAACTAATTAATAGTTTACTATTTAAACCTAACCACTCAAGTATAAAGGGTAAAGTAGATAGAGCTCAAAGAGGGATTACAACGAGCTCTCTGCGATTTTGAAGATCAACTATGTAAACCTACAGTGATCTACGCTACAGTACCCCCGTCAACAGTATTCTGTGCTACAGTACCTATCTGAGGCCCCCCCCCCCCCCCCCCAAGGCCCGGTCCTAGGGGGGGGGGGGGGGGGCGGCCTCCCTGGGCCCCCAACGTCCAGGGGCCCCTCCCCAAGTGTGCAGTAGCCTGCCTACAGGTTTGTAAGAAACTATGGGCCGTGGCCCAGGCAAGTAACCAAGCGTGGGACGCAGTCAATGGCAAACATAGCGATTCTTCCTATTCCTTGACGAAGCAATCCCAGATCCTACGCCGTTCTTTTCGCGATAATAAACACGGCAACAACATCATGTTCCTTTTCTCGTAATGTCATTCCTAATTCTGATCGCCAGTTCGCCATCTCGTCGATGCCGATTTCTGTTCCCGGGGCCGGTTCAGTACTCAGTAGGCGAAGCCGCTTTGCTCTCTCGCCTTCAAGCACTGAACATCGCTGATTCGCCGAGTGCTATAGCCAGATGCGAGTCCACATCGCGTCACCGGCTCATCGCTGAAGGCCCTACAACCAAAGCCGATTGGATCCATCCAAGGCAGTACGCTATATTATATTACTGTTCCCCAATCTCTACTCCCTATATGTTTAGTACTTACTATTACGTAATTTACCCTTCGGATATATGATGCATAACTGGCACCGATCAACCTTTGGTTCCATTAGTGCGTGGATGACTTGATACAGTCAGAGATGCGCTCTTGATAAAATTTTCAAGAGTAATACTGGTGCTTCATTGAACTCAGATGGTGAATTACGGTAGTTGTTGTGGAGGAAGAGGAACAAATTGATGGGAATTCTGAATCAGAACAAGAGGAAATGTTGACATCAATACCGGTGATAAAAATGTAAGTTCTCCTGGGATTACAATTATTTCAACAGGTGCACATACACAATCTGCTAGTGTTGATGCACATCCAGTTTTGCGTTTTTTTAACTAAAGATTATGAAATTCGCTTTCTCAGATGGTGCAATGTATACTATTGTGTTTTTCTAGCACGTGAGGGAAGTCAATTTTTATCCTAATGCCTCTTTAATCTATAGCTTATCATCTTATTTACAGTAAAATTAAAATTATTGAAGAACTATTTGAGATCAACGATGACTCAAGAGATTTTAAATGGTTTGCTAACATTATGCATCAGCACGAATTTACTGAAAGAGATTGACGTCGACCCCTTCATCAGTGATTTTGCATTGAAGAATGTCATAATTTTTAAAAGGTAACATGTATAATTATTTTATATATTCGCAAAAAAAATTATTTTATATGTATATTTTTTGGATGCATTTAAGCGTTTATACGTAAAATTTCATATACACACATAGTCATTATTATTACAATATTGTTTATACTAAGGGCCCCGAGTTTTGGTTTCGCCCCGGGCCCCCAAAATCTCAGGACCGGCCCTGCCCCCCCCGTGCCTTGCTGTGGGCAAGGCACTGGATCTCTGTCCGTAGGCCGGTTGGTTGCTTTGGCCTTCCTTCTTTTTTATTGATTGAGGGGGCTTTGGCCTTCCTTCTTAGTAGTACTTCTTGCATTACACGACTTGGACTCTTTCGAGTATGCATGGCAGGTGCACGACCACCCTCAAAGGAAGGTGGCACGCACGTCTAGGGAAGTTGGCCGTCCTGGTCCTGGTGTGGGTCCCTTGATCCCACATACACGTACGGGCAAATACGTACGGTATGCGCAGCATAGGAATACGGCGAAACCACCACCCCTCCACACACTCTCTCTGCCTCCCTCTCACACACTCATGTACCGGGTATTGCTAACACATGAAAAGAAGACGTTTGAATCTCTACTTTTATTAGTGCTAATTAATTAAAGTAAGTAAACTAGTAAAATGTCCTTTTGTGCATTTTCTATTGTAATAAAAGTGATAACAGAATCTAAGCATAACTACAACCTATTGTAATTAAGGAGGAGTATTTATTTGGAAAAAATGGCATTTTGGATGGTTTCCAAAGCCAACCCCACCATTGTCTTGGTTAAGTTTTAGTCTTTGTTCGAATGGTTGCCAAATTATTGATATGATATGCTCGTACCAACTAGCCAACTCTTGTTTAATTTTCTTGTCAACATTAAAGTGGATTATAACCTTGGCCAAAAGTTTTGGCCACCCAATGGGGCTGGCTGTTGCATCTCGGAGATACCAGGGTTCAAACCACTGATTAGATGTTCTTGTGCCTCATTAAAGCGGATTATTTTCTGAGTGTGTTTGTTTGTTTGGGGGTGTGTGTGCCACAAATAATTAAAAATCATCAAGTCCATTATTTGGAAAACCCTGAAGATTAGGGACCCGAGTGTAATTTCCTTCTTTGTTGGGGTTCGATGTATCACTGGTATTCCTCAATAGATCTGGGGTCTTTTCCGCAAAAAAAAACCATGCATGTCAAAATTAATTAACACATCTTCAAACTGCTTGTCTGAAGCACAAACACATATAGGCAGCTTACGTACCAAGTCCCTATTCTATTATTCATGCATCCGTGAATGCCAACTTGCCGATCGACCATGCATGACAATGCCTGCAAAAGAGGGACATTCATCTGAACCACAAACACATATAGGCCGGCTTGCATGTGGTATGATCTTTGTTAGTATACTAATTCCGTTCTCACTAGCTACTCCTCGCAAAGTGAGGCTGGAAATTTAAAAACTCCCATGGCATACGCAAATTTCGGCTAATTGCGACCAAAGTTTGACTCCCAGCAACCACATGTTTCACGTTTTTTTGGGGGTTGTGCCCCTAATCTTCCCACCAATTTTGATGCAAACTAATTAATAGTTTACTATTTAAACCTAACCACTCAAGTATAAAGGGTAAAGTAGATAGAGCTCAAAGAGGGATTACAACGAGCTCTCTGCGATTTTGAAGATCAACTATGTAAACCTACAGTGATCTACGCTACAGTACCCCCGTCAACAGTATTCTGTGCTACAGTACCTATCTGAGGGGGGGCCCCCCCCCCCCCCCCCCCCCCAAGGCCCGGTCCTAGGGGGGGGGGGGGGGGGCGGCCTCCCTGGGGCCCCCAACGTTCAGGGCCCCTCCCCAAGTGTGCAGTAGCCTGCCTACAGGTTTGTAAGAAACTATGGGCCGTGGCCCAGGCAAGTAACCAAGCGTGGGACGCAGTCAATGGCAAACATAGCGATTCTTCCTATTCCTTGACGAAGCAATCCCAGATCCTACGCCGTTCTTTTCGCGATAAAAACACGGCAACAACATCATGTTCCTTTCTCGTAATGTCATTCCTAATTTGATCGCCAGTTCGCCATCTCGTCGATGCCGATTTTCTGTTCCCGGGGCCGGTTCAGTACTCAGTAGGCGAAGCCGTTTGCTCTCTCGCCTTCAAGCACTGAACATCGCTGATTCGCCGAGTGCTATAGCCAGATGCGAGTCCACATACGCGTCACCGGCTCATCGCTGAAGGCCCTACAACCAAAGCCGATTGGATCCATCCAAGGCAGTACGCTATATTATATACTGTTCCCCAATCTCTACTCCCTATAGTTTAGTACTTACTAGTACGTAATTTACCCTTCGGATATATGATGCATAATGGCACCGATCAACCTTGGTTCCATTAGTGCGTGGATGACTTGATACAGTCAGAGATGCGCTCTTGATAAAATTTTCAAGAGTAATACTGGTGCTTCATTGAAACTCAGATGGTGAATTACGGTAGTTGTTGTGGAGGAAGAGGAACAAATTGATGGGAATTCTGAATCAGAACAAGAGGAATGTTGACATAATAACGGTGATAAAAATGTAAGTTCTCCTGGGATTACAATTATTTCAACAGGTGCACATACACAATCTGCTAGTGTTGATTGCACATCCAGTTTTGCGTTTTTTTTAACTAAAGATTATGAAATTCGCTTTCTCAGATGGTGCAATGTATACTATGTGTTTTTCTAGCACGTGAGGGAAGTCAATTTTTATCCTAATGCCTTTTAATCTATAGTTATCATCTTATTACAGTTAATTAAAATTATTGAAGAACTATTTGAGATAACGATGACTCAAGAGATTTTAAATGGTTTGCTAACATTATGCATCAGCACGAATTACTGAAAGAGATTGACGTCGACCCCTTCATCATTGATTGCATTGAAGAATGTCATAATTTTTAAAAGGTAACATGTATAATTATTTTATATATTCGCAAAAAAAAATTATTTTATATGTATATTTTTTGGATGCATTTAAGCGTTTATACGTAAAATTTCATATACACACATAGTCATTATTATTACAATAGTTTATACTAAGGGCCCGAGTTTTGGTTTCGCCCGGGCCCCCAAAATCTCAGGACCGGCCCTGCCCCCCCGTGCCTTGCGTGGGCAAGGCACTGGATCTCTGTCCGTAGGCCGGTTGGTTGCTTTGGCCTTCCTTCTTTTTATTGATTGAGGGGGCTTTGGCCTTCCTCTTAGTAGTACTTCTTGCATTAAACGACTTGGACTCTTTCGAGTATGCATGGCAGGTGCACGACCACCCTCAAAGGAGGTGGCACGCACGTCTAGGGAAGTTGGCCGTCCTGGTCCTGGTGTGGGTCCCTTGATCCCACATACACGTACGGGCAAATACGTCGGTTATGCGCAGCATAGGAATAGCGGCGAAACCACCACCCCTCCACACACCTCCTCTGCCTCCCTCTCACACACTCATGTAGGGTATTGCTAACACATGAAAAGAAGACGTTTGAATCTCTACTTTTATTAGTGCTTTAATTAAAGTAAGTAAACTAGTAAAATGTCCTTTTGTGCATTTTCTATTGTAATAAAAGTGATAACAGAATCTAAGCATAACTACAACCTATTGTAATTAAGGAGGAGTATTTATTTGGAAAAAATGGCATTTTGGATGGTTTCCAAAGCCAACCCCACCATTGTCTTGGTTAAGTTTTAGTCTTTGTTCGAATGGTTGCCAAATTATTGATATGATTAGCTCGTACCAACTAGCCAACTCTTGTTTAATTTTCTTGTCAACATTAAAAGTGGATTATAACCTTGGCCAAAAGTTTTGGCCACCCAATGGGGCTGGCTGTTGCATCTCGGAGATACCAGGGGTCAAACCACTGATTAGATGTTCTTGTGCCTATTAAAGCGGATTATTTTCTGAGTGTGTGTTTGTTTGTTTGGGGGTGTGTGTGCACAAATATTAAAAATCATCAAGTCCATTATTTGGAAAAGTATTTGAAGCCTTTGGGGTTATTATATTAAGGTTAGGCTTTACCACTAAGGGTTCACATGAAAAATGACTAGTTGTAGTTTGCAGCTGAGTAAAACAAACTCTTGCAATTAGAGTAAGAAGTTAGAAAGAGGGAGAGGGGGGGGGGGGGGGGGTATGGAGATTCACCACATGGGATTTTTTTTTAGAAGACACCACATGGAAAGCCTTATAATCCTTCAAAGCCTCCGCCAAAAACCTACGCTTAGCCAGGCCCGCAAGACCTCTGCTATTCTAGAAGATCCCTTTCATGGATCGTCATGGAATTTCCGTTTGAATTTAATTCTAGCACTCCGACGCACGGCAGAAAGGCTGTACACCTTCCTCTTCCGTGTGCGTTTGGGCTTTTCCGACTCGACCTCATAGTCCGCATGACTGAGATCATTACGAAGACCCTCAGCTGGTTGTAGAGGAGCGGCATGCTCCTCTACCTCCAAGGCATCCGTATCCAGAAGGCTAGTGGGTACCAGATCCTCACACGTGTATTCCAACTAACGAACACCCAACGCATTTATCTCACTTTCTTCCATAGGTTTAACTGCCGCAATGTTTTTAAGCATATCCATAGCTCTATCAGCCTCTAGACCAAGTAAGTCATTAATCGAAGTGGCAACTTCACAATAATTCGCCCCCAAAGAGACCCCCAGCTTATCAGCCCTATTAACTATATCATCTTCGGTGAAATGCAGAACTGGAAAACTAGTATTAACTGACATACCTATAGTAGACTCAATGTCTCGAAGCTTGGCCGCCCGCATGGCGCGCCCCTGCTGCAGGTCGTAAGCGTCTGGTTGAGCCTGAATACGCAAACTCGTCCGCCTATCACCAGACGTCGGGTCCGGGATCCCTCCATAGGCCACCACCTCCTCGACGGTGTGTCCCATCGCCCGTCCACCTGACGGAGTCCCGAGCAGTGCCACAGGTGCCCCTGTCTCCGCAGCTCTCTGCCGTGCCGAGGCCACCACAGGCTCCTCTGTGGTCGTCGCCACCGGTGACAATGGCGGCGTAGCTGAGGCTCTTTCGCGAGATGTAGGTGATGAAGCCATCGCAGACGAAGGAGAAGAGAGAGCTAAGGCCGCCTACCTCGGGCTCCGTCCCCTGGCCAGTGGCGAAGAAGCCACCTGTCCCGCGGCCCTCGCGGTCTCGATCATACGGACAGGAGAAAGCGGGGGTAGCTCCTGCTCCGATGGGTCTCCTATCTCCACCCGATCCCCCCAGAGGCGGCCTGGCGCCGAGGCCACCCCAAAGGAACCAAAACGCAGCCCCGCCATGGGCGTCGAAGAAGGGGCCGACCCCTTACTCAGAGGGGCCTCAAACGACTGACTCGTCCTGCCGGTGGATGAAGGCCAATCCCCATGCTTATCGTGGTCCATAAGATCCTCCTACTGTCCATCACCTCCCTTAGTGCTGCCATCATTGCCTTTGCCTTTATCGCTATCCTCCGCAAATGGGTACCCCTCCAACTCAACTCTAAGATCATAACTCATGCCCTCATAAAACCAGGGTACGTATGCCGGTACTGCATCAACATCAGTCACCCCTAAGCGCATCCTCGCAATGCCATAGCTGCGAGTGAACGGCATATTGACTTCCTCAGTTTTCCCAATGAGAGACCCAATGCTCCACGTCTCCAAGAAGTTGTTAAGCGGTTTGGACGGGCCCCTGAAAAATCTGACCCAAATCTGAATCAAGGGATGCCCCTCTGGCTCCTTCTTCTTCCACTCCTCAAACTCAAGGAAGCAAGGACTGCCGAGAACTCTGCACATGCCGAACTGAAGAAGCCTCTCAAGATCAACCTTCGTCGGGTAGTCGACCTTGTATAGCTGCTCGTCAATCCGCACTAAGGACCGCTGAAACGACGCCGAAACCAACCTTCGAAGCTGTTGAATCACCTGTTCCCCTGTCAAAGTACCATGAGTTTTTTTTTTGAAAAGGAGGATGACCCCCGGCCTCTGCATCTGGTAGATGCGTGCGGCCACTTTATTGATTATTCTCGAGGACCTTACAAAGTATTACAACAATATGCCTGAATCCACCATCTTGGCAACATTTGCCGCTACACCTATCCAAAAGATGAAGGGGTGCTAGCTGGGCCACTACCCAGACCACTCACCTAAGCCTAACATCAAAATGATGAAGGGGTGCTAGCTGGGCCACTACCCAGACCACTCACCTAAGCCTAACATCAAAGGCCGGAAGCCCGAGCCGAGCCACATACCGGGACTGGGGTACAAACCGGTCCGACGCACTCGTGTGTCGTCGCCGCCATCTTTCACAGGTCCGTCTTCAGAGCAAATATTGAGGCTTCTACCTTGTCTGGCCACTCTGCCATCGACGTCACCACGACACCAGACAGCTTCGTCCTCCTGCGCGAGTCCATCGCCACACATCGGACGCCGAATCTCCACTGCGCCACGCCGCCGAGATACGCCACCATCAATGAGTAGGATGAAGCACCGCACCACCGAGTCCGGCAGGGCTGCTGAAGATCAAGCACCGTGGAAGAAGGACTCCGAGGCTGAGCACATCGGCGGTAGAGCGCCAACACACTGCCACCAGACGCACTTCGACCACGCCACCAACCGCCGCCAAGCAACCAAAGCATCACATCCACCCCAAGCTCACCACGAACGACACCCCCAAGAGGGTGACGACGCCCGGAGCGCCGCTGTCGCTCGATCCGGCAAGGATTTGGGCTTTCGCCCGGCATACGAGCTGGGTGGAAGGAAGAAGGGAAGGAGGCAATCATGACGGTGCCTACAAGAAGGGTACGGCGCCCTCGGGCGTCGCCGCCGTCGTGGCCAGCACTGCTGGCCTCGAATTTCTCCGGAGCCACCTCCAGCCGCCAAACAGGTACAACTCCGGCGACAAAGGCCAACCAAAGCAGGACCATCGGAGGCAGCCTTGGTTGAAGTAGACGGAGGCCTCCAGATCTGGATCGGGCGTCGCCGAGACGCCCGCACCACAGCCGCCACCCGCCGCCGCCTCGCCGTCTCGCGGCCGAGGAAGAACGGTCAGCACCAACGAGCACCGGTCACCGCAGACCTTGCGTCGATCCACCAGCCGAGGCCGCCGCCACGGATCCAAAGCCCCCCGAGGAAGAACGGGGCGGCCAGATCCTCGCCGCCACCTTCACCGGCGGCCGAGCGGCGAGCCAGCGGCCACCTCCGGTGGCGAAATGGGAGAGGAGAGGTGGGGGAGAGGGCCGGCGGCGGGCTAGGGTTACGCCGCCCGAGTCGCCCCTGCGGGAGCGACGCGGGGGCCGTTTCTGTGGGCTATCGCGGGGCTCGGTAGGGGCCGACTGTCCCCGGGTTCCCAATCTAAAAATCTCAAAGTACCATGAGTACCATGTCTAACTCAAACAGTTTGCACTAAACATAATTAAAAAAGAGAGGAACAAGAGGTTTTTTAGGGAAAAAGCAATAGCGTTATCATTCATCATCTACAACATTCTAGAGAAAAAGTGGATTGAATTTCTGAAGTACTCCCTCCGTTTCTTTTTAGTTTGCATATAAAATTTGGGCCCAGACAGGGCACACCAAGCTAGTAGACAGAAGAACCATCGCCATGAAAGATGCTCGTAGATGTGGGGTGTCGTCGAGGGATCACAATACTAAAACTTTGCAAGCAGCCTAACGCACAGCACTGGCATGCGCACCGAGACCACGGCACAACTCAGAAGCATCCACAATCAATGAGTGCAACTAAACACGAACCTTGACTGGGAGCTCCGCCACGGTATTGGGATGATTAGCAAGTTGGGGAGGCATCTTGCGCCATCAATGAGCAAAGAAGAACCGAGACATCACCAAGAGCACGGAGCTTGCCGCAACACATCGGCAGCCATGGGAGGGTCTTGAGCAAGCCAGCAACATGGGTGAGACATCTTCACGAGGGGGGAAACAGATGGCCGTCCCACGACTCCAAAGGCACCGCCGCCGAACCCCAAAGAACACCACCGAACAACAACCGTCGACCCCAAGCCGGCCGCACCACCACCACCGTCAAACCAACACTAGTCCCCCAGCTGATCCCTACTCCAAAAATGATGCCCACAAGAGCGGAATGACGCATGCTGCCGCCATCATCCGATCTAAAAGATCACGAACCTGAGGTTTCTCTCGGAGCAGCGAACGACAAGGTAGAGGAGCACATCACCACAGCAGCGCCCTCAAGAAGGTAGCAACGCCCACGGACGCCACCGCTGCCGGCTCCGACCATAGCCGGAGACAGACTTTCGCCTGGCATCGTCTCCTACACCTCTGACCAAAGTAGCCGGTCCACCACGAGCACCACCCCGGCCCTCCTCCACCAACCTCCGCCTACTGCGCATAGCCTAGCTCCCAGCAGCGAGCCGCCACCTCACTGCTGAGTAGCAGCCATCTCGGTGCCCCGAGACGCCAGATCTGGCGCTACGCCTAGAGCCCCGACCCACCTAGTCGCGGAGCAACGGCCACGCACAGGCAGCCCTGGGGCCCACATGTACCCAGCCAGCCTCGGCCGAAGGCCACAAGCAGCCATCGGGTCCTATGCCGATCTCCAGATCCAGGGGAAGACCCCCATGGATCCAGGATGCAGTGCGCCCAAGCTCCATCGAGCAGCAACGCCGCCGCATCTGCAGCCCCCCGGTCCGCCGATGTTGCCACCGCCTCACCCCGTTCCGCCAGCGCGGCCACCACCCACGTGCGGACCAACAGGAGCATCGAGGTGACGGCGCACGCCCCGTCTATTTGCTCATGTTTCCCTGAGTTCCATGTGGAGTATGGATCACTAAAGTATTTTCTGTTCTCAGATCTGTCTTGTTGGAGGTCAAGTAACTATGGATCTGTCTTTTTGGAGGTCAATTAACTATGGATCTGTCTTTCTGGAGGTCAAGTAACTGGATCTCTCCTTTTGGAGGTCCAGCAAATATGGATCTGTCTTTTGGAGGTCAAGTGACTACAGAACATGGAAGAATGACCATGAGGAGTAGTTTCTCCTTGTCCGCAGCAAGGTATACAATGCTTTCAGATGCCATTCTTTTTATGTCCCTGTTATGCCTGACTGGAGTATGATTTTTGCTTTTCGTCGTTGCAAAATATATCTCATGTCTGCATTACCGGTTCTCTTCATCACTAACATATTTTATATTCTCAGATCTGTCTTGTTGGAGGTCAAGTAACTATGGATCTATCTTTTTGGAGGTCAAGTATCTATGAAATTGTCTTTTTTAAGTATATGATATCATGTGTCAACTGTTCTCTGAGTAACCATATTTGCACATGTTAAATAAATCATGCTCGGTGTGTTTGGCAAGATCCTTGCACCTCTCAATTATTCATGTGAACACCACCTTGCTTCAGGTGCCATCCTTTTTATGTCGCTGTTACGCCTGATTGGATTACCATTTTAGCTTTTAGTCGTTGCAAAATAGGTCTCATGTCTGCATTCCTGGTTCTTTTTCCTAATTGCTTCTTATTGTACCACTCGGTTGAAGTTGAACAATTCTAAGTTTTTTATCCGTTCATGCTAGTTGTGCTATATATTACGCAACGGTTCTCGTCATAATTACATATATCCCAGGCAGAACTATTGATCGTCCTCTCCCACCTTCAGCAATTAAACATACAATTAAAGCTTTTGTTGATCTTATTCTGAAGCCTACTGGAGATGATTCAAAGAAGTGGCCACAGAGATTTGTGTTAGATGCTTAAACCATGGATTGTCACATTTATCCCTTTTGTGCATGTGATCCTGTATACATACATATCTGGCTGCTATTTTTTGAACATTTGCATACCACACATCTTTATTTCTGACATAGGGTTTGAGTGTTTCCATGTTACAATAATGAATAAATTTTCATCAATGCAGGTCCATCTTTTCATACAACGAGATCATCCTAGTATCCCTGAATATCTTGCTGGTTTTCTTTTGACTAACCATCTGAGAATAGAACCGTAGATGTCATTCATGTATATTTTGATTAACCACCTGACAACAATGGTTTGTTGTCGTGTTTTCTTTCCTTGTAGATAATTCACTAGAATACATTGATATTTGTAATAACTTGATGACCTATATTACATAGGTTTTGCTCTGGCAAGTGGTAGTCAGTTTCATCCGAGATTTGAGTGTGGGCTGTTTGTTAAAAGAGCATTTTTCTCTTATGTAGGGAAAGCAGAATGGGCCAGCAGCAACAAAGATGAAACTTGCAAGTTCATGAAGTTGGAAGTTTGCAAATGTGGTGAGAGTGTAGGTTGTGGCCCCATCAGTAATGTATTGTCCAGAAGCATCTTGTATGTTCCTGCACCTTTGTTCCATATTCAAAACTACAACAAATGTTGATCTAAAATGTACCATGTTTATTTATTCTTCAACAAATTGTTTCTTCCATGATGAGTAAAGCTAAATTATGATGTGACCATCCTTTGCATTTCTCTTGAGCAAATTCTAGATAATAGCAAGTTCATTTATTTACTCTATAATGTGCGAGTTCATCTCTTTTTGTTGTGTGTATAATGGATTTCTTTCCTGCTAGCATATACACCTACTTGCTGCTATCATATACAATGTACAAGTTGCTGGTAGAAAATTTTATGTCGAAGGGAGATTCATGTGCCCTTTCTAAATGTATGGATGCTATAATATTGTACTTTTGTCATCTTACTTTTGTATACTTCCATATTTTTCATTAGTTCATCATTTTAGCTGTGTTTCCTTCACTTACAGTTATTACCATATATCTACTGATTCATATGTACTGAATTATTTCAGTTCCCCGGTGCTGTGTGGGGCATGCCATATGCTCCTAGACAATTTTCCACACAAGCACAAGTGTCGCTCCCCAAAAGTTACTTACAACCAGGCATTCTGGATCCTCATCCAGGTGACATCAACCGTCCTTGTAGCCAAGGATCGGCCCTTGCTGGTGTCCTCTCAGTTTGTTGCGTCCATCGGCACATTGCTGGATCCAAGTTCAAATGTAGGCTGCCATTGTCACAGACTGAACCGAGCTATTCTCAGGCTATGATGGGATGCCAATGCTTCAGTTGTCAATATAGGACTCGACTAGTGTATATTTTGGACTTGCCTTCATATGATGAAGTATAGTGGCAGCTCCTGTTAAGTGAAGAATTTTGTGAACTGTGAATTGGATGTGATCTTGTGAACATTGAGATATCAATAGAGATATTGTGATCTTGTGAACTATGACTGGGCTTTGACGTATTTGTTTGTGCATTAATATCAATGGCTGTGACAAAATATCTGTTGTTTTTCATCTATTCTTTTGTCAATTTTGAATTGTGGGTTGAATAGTCATTCCTGAAGGTGATCATTGATCAGCAACAAGACTTTTTTCCTGACAGCTATTCCTGACGGTTGTGCCGTCAGGACATGGAGTTCCACCGGCTCAGGGAGCCCGTCAGGAAACGCCGTTAGGAATAATATTCCTGACGGTTACCTTCAGGATGACTAGCGTTCCTGACAAGCTATTGCTGACGGGAATTTCCTGACGGTATGGGCTGATTCCTGACGGGATTGGATCATTCCTGACGGATTTTGGCCGTCAGGAAAAAGTGGGTTTGGGGTAGTGATGGGGAGGATGGGGCAGCTGGACCTCAACCCCGACGGCAATGTCAGGCTCAGCTGCAGGGTCCTCAACTAGCCCGGCCGTATATATATCGGCATGCAAGATAAGTATATATAGCATGACCAGGGCCAGGCCAATAATAATAGAGTCAATTACATCACTGATGTCACAACTTGACGTGAAAAGTCATTTTAGTGCTAAAACTTGCGGCATACATTTAACTGGTGCCGCAACTTGGCTTTGACGTACATATACGGTGCAAATCACGTTTCTATACAAACAGAGTGCTGATTAGGCACGCCAACCTACACTACACGTACTCCATGCATGTAAAAACGTGCTAGGTAGGTAGGTGCAACCAGTATATGATTGATGCATAATGTACACTTGAACTTCTGCATGCATGCAAGCATGATCAAAGAAACGGACTTGTCAAAGGCGGAGAACTGCTTTCTGGAAAGAAAAAAAAAACTTTGATCATGCATGGTCCATGCTCCTTCCTCAAAAGTAGTCTACGTAGCTATTTTTTTCAGAGCATGGTTAATAGTGAGATGCCGTATCACCTAAAGCCTTTATAAAACATCTACCTTTTGTCCCAAGTCAAAGTTTTAAAATTTTGACAAACTATATAATTAATAACATATATGACATCGAATTAGTATATTATGAAAGTAAATTTCAAAACGGATCTACTGATACTAATTCCCTATAAAGTTGGTCAAAAATTTAAAACTTTGACTTAGGACAAAAGTTAGATGTACACTTATTCATGGATGGAGTGAGTACTCATATAATAAGTTGGCTTTTGGATCAGAAATCCCCTTTCGCTCTCAGGTCCAGATGCTCCTGAAATCTGGACAACGGCTCTCCTTGTGATGTTTGCTAGCGTGCTAGCTTCTGTATATGGCATTGTATTCTCGGCTGGCGATGGTTTCATGAACAGTACCACCATTTAATGAACGGAGTGGCTAATTTCATGTGTTGTGGCATGTTCATCTATGCCTTCCGTCAATTGACGCCCCGTAGGTTACTTGAGATGTGTGATGCAAGTCACGCTTCTGATCACGCTGCAATAAATCCACAACACCCACTCACCCTTCATTCTCCTTAGGTCGTCGGGTAGATGGGCCCGAGCTTAGGCCCACGACCGAGTCCGCGAACAGCTGGAGGTCCAACGTCTCGGACAGTGGCACTTCTGTTAGCGACTCGTTAATTAATCCGAGATTAATTAATCATTCCTGACCGGCAAAAATAAAGCGCATAGGTGTAAGCTCGGCTTATGCTCGCAACCCGCGGCGCGCGTGCGTCGGGACGAGGTGGGTGGCGGAGGAGGAGGAGGAGCACGTGTACCACTCCTCTTCACAAGCTCCAAATGGCATGTGGTAGAGTAACTCTTATAAAGGGGAGGGGGGGGGGGGGGGTGTGTTTGGTTCCTGGGTACATATGTACCCTATATGGAAAAAATATTTAGCAATTCAACAAAGAGTCAAAAAAATCTGAAAATGTTTTTGAAATAAACTTGACCTTTCATTGTACTAGTGAGAAAAGTTGAAGTCGACGTTGGTTTTTTTTTTGTGAAAATTTATATACTAGTGTGCAAGTAAGTCAAGTTTAATCTAAAAATACTTTTGAACTATTTTGACTTTTTGTTTAATTATTTTAAAAAAATACCCCCATATAGGGTGTATATACATGCGGGTGCCAAAGGGTATTTCGGGGGGGGGGGGGGGGGGGGGGGAGGGGTCTCAACTCGCGTCAACTAGCAAGTGGTACTAAACTTCCCACCAATTGCCATGCACCTATATGGGCTTTAGAGATTAACCAGGAATTGTTGTCTTATATGGGCTTTGCATCGCACACGATCATTTCAAGTAATTCAGCCCGTGAACCTTTGAAAGGAAAAAAAAGATGAAAATTTGAGGTGCACCAAACTATGGAAGAGTCAGAAAGCACCTAATTTTTGCCTAGATTCGGGTTCATCAGGTTTCACTAGACTGGTTTATGGGTTCGAAGGTAGAGCAGAGAAGCCTGGTGACAACTGAATTTTGAAGGAAAATGTGGGCATATAGATGGAGTGGTGAAATTAAAGAAGAGAGGTGGGAGGCCTCGTGGAAAACAAAGCAGTTTTTGATGTGTTGCTACGAACACGTTGCTGTCGTTGTTGTTGTTGTAACAGGAAGAAGACTATATGTTTCTGTTGTAATTGCGGATCTATATATGACCACGTTTTTATATATGTATATATGTTTGCCGACAAAGATAGATAGACCCTTGAGCTTAATTTTCTTCAAAGACGACGGACAAAGCTAGTCTTGGCCACGCATTGCACGTTTATATATGCCTGTATGTACAATAGGGGCCAGGTCGGAGTGTGGAAATTGGAACTGCCTGGCCGGGTCGCTGCACTGTCATTGTCCATGCACCTTTGCCTAGTGTCTCTCGCTCTCTATATAATCCATCCATCACATGCAGTGGCAGTGCAATAAGCCTAAAACCCCAGCTCAGCTAGGTAGCTCTGGTGAAGGTGAACACAACACACCTTCACATGCAATGCAGATGTCGGGCACTCTGCTCCTTGCGGAGGCTCCGGCCATGCCTTGGGTTCTTCTTGCGACTGTGAGCATGTTAGCTGCGTGGTTAATCCATTTGGTCATGAGATGGAACATGGGTCCACCATGCAGCGCGGGGGCAATGCTGCCGCCGGGGTCGAGGGGTCTCCCGCTCCTCGGGGAGTCACTCGAGTTCTTCGCACGGAACCCATCGCTGGAGCTCATCCCCTTCTTGAAGCGACGTCTGGATAGGTATGCACGTTTATGTACACATATGTATTCATGGATCAAGAAGAACAATTTTTTTAGGACAATTCCAAATTTGAAGGAGTTCACGACGGCTGCAATTTCAGGTACGGTCCGGTTTTTAGGACAAATTTGATCGGTGAAGACCTCATCGTCTCCATGGACCAAGAGTTGAACAACTTAGTGTTCCAAAAAGAAGAGAAGCTATTCCAAATTTGGTATCCCGAGTCAATCATGAGAATCATGTGAGCCGAATGCATTATTGCAACGCTCGGGACCTTCCACAAGCACCTCAGGACACTGGTACTTCGGCTCTTCGGCCCAGAAAACCTCAGGCTGGTTCTGCTCCATGAAGTGCAGCAGACGGCCCAGGCTAGTCTGCTCTCCTGGCTTGATCATCCTAGCATCGAAGTGAAAGAGGCAACCTCTAGTGTATGTCCTTGTATCATCCTCTCCCTATGTTAATGGTTTTGTGGTTTAAGCTAAACAACTTGATTAATTAGGATATGCTACAAGTTATTATTGTTTAATTAGCAAAGCTTATACTCCCTCCATTCCTAAATATAAGTATTTTTTAGAGATTTCAATATGGACTACATACGGATATTTAGGAACGGAGGTAGTATATACTTGATGGTTAAATCAACTCCAAAATTTCCTTATCGTAGATGATATTCAGCATCACGGCAAAGCGATTAATCAGCTATGACTCCTCAAGCTCGGATGGGAAGTTGTGGAAGCAATTCGATGCATTTCTTCAGGGACTACTAGCATTTCCACTTTACATTCCTGGCACGGCATTCTACAAATGCATGCAGGTAATTAGGGACTACTGCCACCCTCATATTTCCTCATATCATAGCATAAATAAATAAATTCATATGAACAATTCGTCTAACAGACACTCTCGTCCATTGGACTGGATCTGCCACTACATTCTAGTATAAAAGAATATGTCTGTGAAATTGCACCCAATAGTATTCTCACCAAACAACAATTGCACCCAGTAGTAAGAAAATAGTGTATATATAGGCTAATTAATTGGGACCCCATGGTGCTTGGGCACGTGGTTTTAAATGAGAGATTCAAAATATTTTTTTATTACACTGCAAAATAATTTTTGTTATACGTACGATTTCCTCATTGCCTAGGGCCGGAAGAATGTCATGAAGATTTTGAAAGAAATGCTCAATGAGAGGAAGAAGGCAACACATCGGGACAGTGTTGACTTTATCGATATCTTGATCAATGATATGAAGGAGAAGAAGACTTTAATGAATGAGAAAATTGCATTGGATTTGCTCTTCCTATTATTGTTCACAGGCTTTGAAACCACGGCATCTGGGATAACTGCAGCACTCAAGTTTCTAACGGATGATCCCAAGGCACTGCAGGAACTAATAGTAAGTGTCGACAAAGACACAAGTAGCCACTTAATTGTTTTTATCACCAGTTTAAAAAGGATGTTTCTCTCTAGACACACACATTAGAATCCTTCAACCACACCACTACAGACACACCTGTATGTGTGCATTTTGTTACACACAATACACTTACTTAGCGTTTACACTTCCATACATAGTTAGGGAACAAAATATACACTACTATCCATCTTACTGTTGGTTGTAGTTATACCTATGTCCCACATGCCACCAAAACGTAGTTGCAACTAAGTGGTCTGGTATATTCCTATTACTACCAGTCTACCACTAGTAATACCAAAAAGACTTCCTATCCATATATAGACAATTAATTAAGCCAGCCACAATTCAAGAAAATCATTATATATATGATTAGGTAACTTATGTACACAATTTACTAATTAATTTCCAGGAGGAGCACAACAACATCCGGAAAAGAAGGATTGACCCTGACTCTGAAATCACATGGGAGGAATACAAGTCCATGAAATTTACATCACATGTATATAGTTTGTCCCTCTTCAACCTTTATTTTTCAGGACATCAACCATACACACACGTAAACTGATCCATTCATATTGTGTAATTAGTGACATGAGCACTTGTACAAGTTGTATTATTTCATCAGCTTCGTTATTATTTGTAGGTCATACATGAAGCATTAAGGCTGGCTAACATCGCACCCTTAATGTTTAGAAAAGCAACAGAGGAAGTTCATATTAAAGGTGAGAAGACTGTTCAAAGACATGAGACATGTAGGACAGTAGGATATATATGTTTGTGCGTGTATGGGGAGTGTGTGCGCCCTTCTTGTAATCACAAAGTGGGGGAGAGAGACTATATATTGTAGCTATAACACTTTAACTAATGATGTCCTAATATGTATTGTATATATGCTCATGATTTTTGCAGATTACACCCTTCCAAAAGGATCAAAGATCATGGTTAATCCTTCTAGCATTCATCTGGATCCTACGGTTTACAAGGATCCTAATGTGTTCAATCCCTGGAGGTGGAAGGTTTGTCAAATTTATCAATTTCGAAGGGATGTCCCTTGTTGTTCTAATAAAACAGTGCATATGTTTTTATTATAAAGCAACACAATCTGGTTAATATATGGGTCTTCTAAAGTATATGATCTTTTATCATAATGTTAATAGATATTAATGTTATTTTAAATTTTTAGTTAACGTGCATCCACAACATAGCTGGAAATCTATATATTATGAGAAAATAGTAGCTCAGAACCTTTCTAAGAAAGGAAAAGTAGCTAATGACCAGTAGCCTTCAAACTAAGTAAAGTTATGTTTTGAAGAAATTTTTTAGGCATGAAGAGTGCTGAAAATATTTTTCAAGAAGGAATTACAATATAAAAAAACAATGTTTCGACACGGAACTAAAATATAGGAGAATACATGGCTAGTTATAATGTTTGGTTCTTTTATCCCAAATATTTTTCTTCACAAAGCGTTAAAAAGGAGAGTTCTAGGAAAATTTCAAACAAAGGGGGAGTATTTATTGTGATGCAAAAACAACTCTCTCTGAAACTTGTGACAACTTTATGCACAGGATACTGCTGAACCAGTTGCTGGCTCCTCAAAGGAGTTCATGGCCTTTGGAGGCGGGCTACGATTATGTGTTGGTGCCGACTTTGCTAAGCTACAAATGGCCATCTTCCTGCATTGCTTAGTTACCAAATATAGGTGGATTGCTTTTTTCATGTACCCAAAATATTAATTATGATTACTCTACCAACAATAATAACTATTGATTGCTTCTTATTTAATAATAGACATGTGAGTACTTACTCATGTAGTTCTAGATTTTCGCTTGCATGCAATGGAGCATCCTTATTATTGTTGGTAACATGAGAAGTGGGAGAATGAATGTAACTTCAATGGCACAATTATGTTCTATAAACCCATTTTTATATATTTCCATGATAAGCTTATATTATTTGTATGACTAACAATTGCAGAAATAGAAGATGGATCTTGTTTGTCGTCATCATATCCTACATGGAAGTTTCTATTTCTGTAAAATGCATTTTCTGCCACTGCTTGCTCCAAAATATATGGCATGGTCATAACTGTGTAGTCGAATTTCTGTCACTGAACAATAATTAGCACTAGTAAATTGTACGTGCTTTGCACGTCATTTAAATATATATAAAAAAAGCATGGGAAAATACATTTGAATATGTATTTCCTTTCCTAGAATTGTATTGGACAAAATCCAATTTGGTTCTTACCTCTCTAGAATCTAGATTGTTCTAGTCCCTTTTTTATTAGAGTATCAGATAAGCATATGGATAGATGCTTCTAGAACACATGAGATGGTAGAGTTGGGGGTTTAATTAGAAGGCCACGTGGCAGAATCCTATGGGTTGAATACTTTATCCAACGGATGATAATGCTCGGATTTGCCATCTCTTGACCGTTGGATGGGCATATCCAATGACTAATATTTGAAACTATTGGCACACTATATAGAGGTATAGATATAGAAAAATAATTTGTTTTTGATTGAATAAAAGATATGATTGGTATTCATATAACATAGTTTAACAATACAACTTTATAATCATTTAAATGCATGTTCATAAAAAATCAACTATCAAAGTTGCTAGCGCCAACAGCGGACAACTAGTTTTTTAGATTAGTACTACCTCCATGGATGTAATTAGCATGGATCATCTTAAATGTGTTCAGTACAAAAAGTAGAATATAGTACAAAAAGTAGAATCTTGTACTCTCTAAATTTTAAACTTGTTTGTTCCTTGTACAGTTGGAAAGCGGTCAAGGGAGGAACCATGGAGCTTTCTCCTGGACTACAGTTTCCTGGTGGTTTTCACATACAACTTGTCCCAAAAGCTTGATGCGTGGATGTTAATGCTTCAGTACGTGCAAGACCACTTAGTCTATAGAGGATTCACAATATAGTCGTTTATACAGATCTCTTTAGTATGGTTTCATGTCCATGCTGTGTGGCTATGGATTAGAATAATAATGTATAAACATTGGTCAAACCATTATTTGTTTCAAAAGCTTGTTTTTAGTGAAGTGCATGTGCGGTTTCTGCTTGCTCTTCCGTAGAACTGAGGTTCTCCTATTCAGTTTGAACAGTGCTCTCGCTATCTCTGTATATTCAACTCGTTGTGAGCTGTCTTGTAAAACTGCTGTACTGACAAGTGTGTTAGACTCCATTGATGGGGACAATCAGTGTGTTGATCTTATCATTAAGTCAGAACATGCATGCTGAATGTCACCAAAGAGAATGCCAACGTGCGGTCTTTGATTGACCCTGAGAGCTTATCATTAGGTCAAAGCGATGGGTTAAACAATACCCCCAAAAAGTACAGTAGCGTTTTCTACTTGGTAAATAATATGAGAAAATGTGCGACCTTTTCCAATGATTAATTTGAAGTATGTCAATGTGTTGCTTTGGAGCATGCCACATGGCCCTCCATTTTTATACCTAAATAAATAAACACTCCTGCACTTTCTGAGTTGGTACCAGGACGAACCAACATTTGTATACATAGAAACTCCGAGGGCAACACCGAGTGATAATAAGGTTCACTAACATGGCTACATTCCCGTAACATGACTACCGGACGCTCCTCCTCATGTACTAAATCACATGATACAGATTGACAATAAGCCCTCCAAGGTCAGTAGACAACACTCCGCCCGCCACGGCACAGCCGGTCCAGGCACCCCAGCCATGGGTGCCTTGACCGGCCCTCTCATGATCTTTGTCTTGGCCTACAACATTATTTTACATTGTAAACATCATATTTTAAAGAATTATTTACGCAAAACCATCACACTCGGGGCTAGGGTAACAACTTGGTACCACATTTGAACCAGGGCACAAAATACCACCAGTTCTGCGCCTAATGCGTAACACGGAGTATTGACACTCGAATTTGGCCAGGAAAACAGCAAAACCGATAGGTGGGGCCCACCTGTCGGGCTGACATGGCGAAGACCAAACAAAAACAAAGCTTTGACTGACTGAGGTGGCAGATGAGAAGCGGGCCCCACCTGTCAATGACTGAACAGTCATCTTCTTCCCATCTTACTTCTTTGGGGCATTACGTCGAGCAGCTTCTGAGCATTTCACTTCTCGCCGGCGCTAGCACACACAAAGTCCACGAACTCACCCAGTTCTGGTCAGAGCTGTCGTCGGGTGCGACTGCCGCACGTAGTCTCGCTCCACATACGCCCGTCTCCATGTTGTGTCCTGGCCAGCTCGTTGCTCTTCTCGTCGTGCACGCACAGCCTTGTTGCGCCGACCGCCTCCAATGACGCACGCGGAAAAGAAAGAGGCAACTCGAGGTTGTTTGGCTCCGAGGGAACGACAGGGCAGCTCGAGGAAGCAGAGGTAAACAACCAGCGCTCGCTGGCGTAGGAGATCCACGTGCTGCTGAGGCACCTGAGGCGGAGAAGAAGACAAGGACACCGTTGATTAGAAGCCTCCTGCTTCGATTCCTTTGGCAGGGAAGGCAAGCAGACTGATCTAAAGCTAACCGGCATGGTCTCAGGTCCTGGGGATGCAGTTTGCCACGCTAGAACACTCCACAGACGCATCATGGTGCACGCGCACGCCGACGCCCCGTGCATCCTCGACAAGCCGGGTGTTGGTCTGCTGGTCGTGCCACAGCGGTAGCGCCACCCTCAGCACCCTGAAGCCGAGCGTGTCCGCGATGATGAGCGCGTCGTCCACCGCGATCGCCGTGTCCAGAGGTGGTGCGGGAGCTGCGCCACGTTGCTGGCCCCCACGATCCACATGAACGGTTGCCGGCGGCGAGGAGGTCGTGGGCCAGCTCCTCCATTGGCAGAGACACGCACCATGAAGACGAGAGTGGCTGGCGGACGGTGAAGAGGAGAGTGGCCGGCGGGGATAGGGCCGGCGGGTGGAGGATGCGGGTGGGAGAGAGAGATGAGGAAGAAGAAAATTGAGAAAGAAGACGAGTGGCCGGCAAGTGGGACCATAGTCCACCTCAGCAGGTCAAATGTCAACTTGGACTAGTCTTCGCCACGTCAGCCCAACAGATGGACCCTACCTGTCGATTTGGATGTTTTCGCAACCAAATCCAAGCATCGGTGCTCCGCGTTACGCATTAGGCGCAGAACTGGTGGTTTTTTGTGCCCTGGTTCGAATGTGGTACCAAATTGTTACCCTAGCCCCAAGTGTGGTGGTTTTGGGTAAATAACTCTATTTTAAATGATTGAATATATTGTTAAATGTGACAATCATTTTTTGATAGAACTAAAGATTTTTTTAAATTCCCTGAACATTTGGTATATTATATAAAAAAATTACAAAAAATGACATGACCATATTTTTTAAACTCATGAATATTTTTTTGAAATGTCAAGAACATTTTATTCAATGATAAGTTTTTTTCAAATTAGGTGAACATTTTTTTTACATTGAATTAACATTTGTTTTAGAATGTCAAAAACATATTTTCGCCACACATTGTTTTGATAATGTCACAAACATTTTCTTAATATACATTGAACATTTTCTAATAAATGTGAAACATTTACCAAATAACATTGTTTCAAATACACGTTGCATGCTGTACATTTTTTTATATAGGCTGAACATTTTTCAATGCATGATAAACATTTACAAAATACATGTGTTTGAACTTTTTTGGATATGTGCTAAACATTTTTCAAATATACGCTGATTTTTTTTTAATTCATGTGAAACATGTTTTTGAATGGTACAAACATTTTTATTAACATTTTTCAAATGTGCAGTGAACACTTTAAAAAACTTAATTAATTAATTAATGAAGTGTTGAATATATATTTAAAATATTTCCAAATACAAACCAAAGAAAAAAAGAGGAAAAGGAACGAACAAAGAAGGAGAATAAAGAACGAACGGACACCTGAGACGGACGTTCGCCTCGCCCCAACAATCGTATGTAGCGGGCAATCCCAGTAACTGTCATTAGTTTTTTAATTTTTGCGGGGAAGTAACTGTCATCAGTTAGTTCCATTTGTTTTTATCTTTTTCTTTTGTCCCTTTATCCACGGAAAAAATATTTCAAAATTTACTTAGTTAAATGTTTAAAAAAATTATCCATTAATGTTCAAGAAGTTGGTTTCTATCTGCTTCATCAATAAAATGGAGCGGGGGGAAACCCCTTTCTTTTCGAAAAAAAAATGTTCAATAAAATAAACCTGCATAAAAAAATTCATGAAACGTAATAATTTGTTCACTTAATTTTTAAAACAATTCATACCTTTCGAAACAAATATTCGTAATATTCTAAAAAAATTCACAAGTTCAAAAAGTATGTTCATGCCATATTTTTAAAATGCTCATGAAAATGTACAACTTTGTTCGAGTATTTGTAACTAATGTCCGTACCATACAAAAATTGTTCATGTCAATGAAAAAATAGTCATGTGTTTAAAAATATGTTACATGACATTTTTATTTTCATTGTCGTGCCTGACCGTGGTAGTCGTGGCTGGCTGTACAACAGTTAGTCGCCGCCATTTACTTGTTTTACTACCTTTCTTTTCATTTTAGAATTTAGATACACAATGATCCATCCGTTGGTAGCAGATAACGATGACACGCTAACTAGTAAGATTTGCAACAACTACATTGATCGATTCTAACTAGCGATTAATCTAAGGAGACTCTCGCTGGACCTGATTAACTAGTCGGTATGATCCTCGTGTAGTTTTAGGTTTTAGTGACCTAGTTCTTTAGGCACTGGCGGAGCTTCCAGCAAAAGATTGGGCGGGCCACAGTGCAAAAGAATACCAATATCTGGTTTTTTTGGGCTTATGGGCTGACTTTTTTTTGCGAGTACATGGGCTGATTTTCATAGAAGGAAATGCTACAAAGCTGGGCGGGCCATGGCCCATGTAGCCTTGCTGGAGCTCCGCCACTGTCTTTAGGCTTTTGCCTCGTTCGACGTATTGGCTTTGGCGGAGGCGGCAATGGTGCCGTTGAATAAATAAGCTCCAGCTCGTGTTCCCCGGTGAGGCGTTCTCCTCTATGGTCGGTGATTATTTGAGAATTAGTTCAAGCGGGGATGACATGGTGGCGGTGGCGGTGGCATCCTTGTGGTGGACTTGTATCCTCGTGCTCTGCCTTTGAGATGACGTTTGCTCCAGTGCCAAGGCGGTGCTTGGGAGAGCTGATGCAGGTAGTTGTCTACATCAGCGGCATCTGAAAAACAATGGATCATGTGCTAGGTTTGTGGTTGGTGGCTGACAAGTATGGTTTCCTCCTCCGACGTCTTAGTTGAGCGGGGGTGCCAGATCTGGGTATCGTCGCGTGTCCGGGTGGTCTTTGATCAGATTCATTCAACTATAATGGCTTCATCTTTGGTAAGCTACCTCAAGACAATTCGAGTATCTATTGCCATGCTACCCAACCTCCCCCCCCCTTCCTATACGCCCGGGCCACGGCCCGATCATTGGCCGCTCACAAATTCCCGATCTAGACGGGCTCCTCAAATCGGCCCTATATGTCGCTGACTGTCACCCCTCATATCCGGCACTATACGTCGCGGGGGGGGGGGGGGGGGAGGAGGAGGAGGAGCAGGCGTCAGATGCATCGATGGAGGAAGAGGAGGCGAGGCGGAGCCGGTGCTTCCGGTTACTCAAGCTAGATTTGATATGGGCGACGCACAAGCCGAGTATGAGGTCGCACAAGCGGAGGAGGCGACGGAGCATTATACCATCCTGGACTCCATCCGCTCAGAGGTGGAGGTGGAGGCAGCTGCCGCTACATCCACAACTAGCGGGTTGAGGTGGATGCAATCTTCGCAGGCGTAGATTCTGACGAGGAGCGGGAGCCGCCGCGGGAGGTGGCCATCTGCCAGGTGGTAGGTCGGTCTGACACTGTCGACACGGACGTCGTCTACATCTCCGACAAGGAGTAGGAGTAGGCTAGTGAGGGAGTTATGGACTATGGGGTCCTCGGGACGTCGGCCCATTGAATATGGGCCGGACTGGAGAAGCCGTATAGTAACGGGAGATCTATGAAGCCGTGGTGTGCCCTCTAAGTTAAGGATAGGCAGGATCTCTTTATCCCTTATTGTAATCTATCTCCAGTAACCCTAACCCCACCGGTGTCTATATAAACCGAGGGTTGTAGTCTTTAGGGCTAGAGCTATATTCATCGCCTCATCACCTTAGGGTTTAGCTCATGCTGATCTCAAGGTAGATCTACTCTGTAACCATACTGTACATCCAATACAATCAAGCAGGACGTAGGGTATTACCTCTTCGAGAGGGCCCGAACCTGGGTAAACACCGTGTTCATCGTCCCTTGTTCCCCATCGATCCTAGATCCACAGCTCGGGACCCCCTACCCCGAGGTCTACCGGTTTTGACATCGACATTGGTGCTTTCATTGAGAGTTCCGCTGTTGGATCACCCAAAGGATCGATGGCTCAACCGGTCGTTGGAGACCACACCCACTCCGAGGGCTTCCCCGCCCTGGTCATCTCCTCGTCTTTGGCGGCATATTAGTGCATGATAACCCACAAGTATTGGGGATCAACAGTTTTCGAGGGTAGAGTATTCAACCCAAATTTATTGGTAACGGTGGCAAACGTAACAGTAGCAGTTTTGTAGTGATTGTAAAAGTAGCAATGGCAAAGTAACTTAGCAAAGATCAATATGTGAAAAGCTATTAGGCAACGGATCAGTGATGGATAATTTTGTCGGATGGCATCCATCATGCAATAGTTATAACCTAGGGTGACACAGAACTAGCTCCAATTCATCAATATAATGTAGGCATGTATTCCAAATATAGTCATACGTGCTTATGGAAAAGAACTTGCATGACATCTTTTGTCCTACCCTCCCGTGGCAGCGGGGTCCTAATGGAAACTAAGGGATATTAAGGCCTCCTTTTAACAGAGAACCAGACCAAAGCATTAGCACTTAGTGAATACATGAACTCCTCAAACTACGGTAATCACCGGAAAGAATCCCAATTATTGTCACCTTGGGGTATGCGGATCATAACACATAATAGGTGTCTACAACTTGCAAGATAGGATCAAGAACACAAATATATTCATGAAAACATAATAGGTTCAGATCTGAAATCATGGCACTAGGGCCATAGTGACAAGCATTAAGCATAGCAAAGTCATAGCAACATCAATCTCAGAACATAGTGGATACTAGGGATCAAACCCTAACAAAACTAACTCGATTACATGATAAATCTCATCCAACCCATCACCGTCCAGCAAGCCTATGATGGAATTACTCACACGGCGGTGAGCATCATGAAATTGGTGATGGAGGAAGGTTGGTGATGATGATGGCGACGAATCCCCCTCTCCGAAGCCCCGAATGGACTCCAGATCAGCCCTCCCGATGAAGAACAGGAGGCGGCGGCGGCTCCGTATCGTAAAACGCGATGAATCCTTCTCTCTAATTTTTTTCCTCCCCGAATAGGGTTATATGGAGTTGGAGTTGAGGTCAGAGGGGCTCCAGTGGGCCCACAAGCCTGCAGGGCGCTCCCTAGGGGAGTGGGCGCGCCCCCAGGGCTTGTGGCCTCTGGGTGGCCCCCCTCTGGTTGATTCTTTTGCCAATATTTTTATATATTCCAAAAATATTCTTCGTAGATTTTCAGGTCAATCCGAGAACTTTTATTTCTACACAAAAATAACACCAAGGCAATTCTGCTGAAAACAATATTAGTTCAGGTTAGTTCCATTCAAATCATGCAAATTAGAGTCCAAAACAAGGGCAAAATTGTTTGGAAAAGTAGATACGATGGAGACGTATCAACTCCCCCAAGCTTAACCCATTGCTTGTCCTTAAGCAATTCAGTTGACAAACTGAAAGTGACAAAGAAAAACTTTTACAAACTCTGTTTGATCTTGTTGTTGCAAATATGTATAGCCAGCATTCAGGTTTTCAGCAAAGATTATGAACTAACCATATTCACAATAACATTTAGGTCTCACATTTACTCATATCAATGACATAATCAACTAGCGAGCAATAATAATAAATCTCGGATGACAACACTTTTTCAAAACAATCATGATATAATATGGCAAAATGGTATCTCGCTAGCCCTTTCTGAGACCGCAAAACATAAATGCAGAGCACCCCTGAAGATTAAGGACTGACTAGACATTGTAATTCATGGCAAAAGAGATCCAGTCACAGTCATACTCAATATCAATTAATAACAACGCATACAAATGACAGTGGTGCTCTCTAACTGGTGCCTTTTATAAGAGGATGATGACTCAACAATAAAAGTAAATAGGTAGGCCCTTCGCAGAGGGAAGCAAGGATTTGCAGAGGTGCCAGAGCTCGGAGCTTTTAAAACAGAGATGAATAAAATTTTGAGCGGTATGCTTTCATTGTCAACATAACAACCAAGAGATCTCACTATCTTCCATGCTAGATACATTATAGGCGGTTCCCAAACAGAATGGTAAAGTTTTTACTCCCCCTCCACCAACAATCACACTCCACGGCTGATCCGAAACAACGGGTACCGTCCATACCAACAACAATCCTGGGGAGTTTTGTTTGAATTTATATTTTAATTTGATTTCAAGCATGGAACTGGGCATCCCGATTACCAGCCACTTTCTCGTGAATGACAAGTGAATCAACACTCATCGTGAGAATAACCCACCTAGCATGGAAGATACTGACAGCCCCCAGCGACTACATGAGCGATTCGGGCATACAAAACAGATTATTATTTGAAGGTTTAGAGTTTGGCAAATGCAAATTTACTTGGAACGGCAGGTAAATACCGCATATAGGTAGTGTTGGCGATGTAACTACAGGGTATGACCCGCCCAGGAGGGGCCGGGTCATGCCACTGGCGGCTTAAAGATGAAGAGGCCCGATAAGGTCCAAGAAGATATGAAGATGGCGGTTCATAGAGCAAGCCAATTGAAGGCCCAAGACCCGGAGACGACTTGAGGCCCACGGGTGTGAGCCGGCATATGTTTAAACTTGTCCTGTAAGGCAAGCTTAGTTAGAAACCAAACCGGTCACATTTGTGTGAGCCGGCCGGGACTCTGTAAGCCACCGGGCATTAACCTGTATATAAAGGGGTGACCCGGCGGCAGGTTAACTCGAGTAACAATCGATCGAGAACTAGGTCAAGCGTATTCGCTCCCTAGTGATCGAAACACAAGCAATACAACCTAAAGCAGGAGTAGGCTTTTACCTCATTGAGAGGGGCCGAACCTGGGTAAACTCTCTGTGTCTTTTGTCCCGTTTAACCCCTTCAAGCTAACCTAGTTGCGATGGCTCCACACCTAAGTCCTTTTACTAGGGCATCTACTGTGTTAAGTCCACGACAGTTGGCGTCCACCGTGGGGCCAGCGCACGGTGGTTTCGAGTTCTTGAAGGGCATCTTCTCAGGGATCAAGGGATATGCCTTGGGCCGGATGACCAAGAGTCGCCGCGGCAAGATCTACATCGACGACGCAGGCTGGGGTCCCGAGGCCGGTTCAATCAAATATGGGTACCGGGTCCCCTTCGGCGGAATCCACATCTTCATCGACAAGATCGGCAAGTCGGAGCCTGAGCCGGACACCTGCACCGACATCATGGAGACAGCTCGGCGCGCGCGACCCGCCAAGATTCAAGCCGCTGTGAGGCACACTTTTGTTGGGTTTGTTCATGGAGCAGATCTTGAGGAAGGATCTGCATCTGGCGGAGAGACGGTCATCTACTCTGATGATGAGTCCTCAACCGGTGAGACCAATTCAATGTATCAACTGCAAGACGGTGGGCTTGGGGGTTGTTCCAATGGCGACAGTATTCCGGACCCCTGTGAGCCGCCGAACAGAGTCGCGATCTTCATGGCCGGCACACAACCGGTGCTGAATTCATCAACCGCGGCGGCTATGACTTCCGGTTCAACGGCTGAGGCGACGGCCGGCGTGAGCGGTTCTGTGCGCCCGCCGGCTCAAGTTTTGTCCGAGCTCTTAGACGCCTTGGCAGCTTTGTTAGAGGCAGAGGTGACTCCGGCGACTCAAGACCAGCATAAGGTGGATGTGGCAAAACTGCGAGACGAGATAGCTCAAGCCACAATTGAGCTTACCGCTGAGAATGCTAGGATGGCGACAGAACGAGCCGCCCTGGACGCTGAGTCACAACGGATTCAAGCAAAAAAATTCCGGTTAACCTTGGACCAGAATGCATCCAACGCCGTTCTACGAAGGAGGCATCAGAGCTGTTTACCTTTGGAGTACGATGCGAGGAATCTTTTTAACACCCCTGGATCAGGACCAAGTAACCCGCCCGAGGTGACCCGGGCTGTTGAAGCACCCGCGGCCAGGGCGATGGCTCAACCACATGTTGCGGATCTGCCCCGCTTGAATTTAACCCCGCCTCAGCAAGTGCTTACACCGCCGGGACATTTTTCTAATCCTCTGGATAATATGCTTACTGCGGCGTCATGGCTAGTGGCTCTTCCAGTGCAAGGTGAGTCTCCCGCGGCGGTTGAAGCCCGGAAGGCTGTGGAGCTTCTTCAGATGGCGGTGGCTCAGCAGGCGGCTTATTCATACAGCCACGATCGGATTCATTCGACTCCACGCCACAGTCGGAGTTACAGCCGGTGTATTGAGTCGCCGGTGGTTTCGAGCAGTGAACGGCACCGTAACCAACCCCGTGGACATGACCCGCCACATGCTAATAATGAGGCTCAAGCTTTGGTAGATCAGGCCAAGGCACGTCCGGAGGCGGAGCTGGCGGCTCATCAGCGGCCTCAGCATAACCCGTCAGTGTCTGTAGAAGCTGGGATGACTTCTAGGACCGTGGGTGTGCTGTATTTGGTGCCGGCTTTGCTTAATGAGCACCTGCCCAAGGATTTTAAGGGCCCTCGCAAGGTGCCCAATTACACAGCTGATCAACCTCCGGAGGCAAGGATTGAGACCTATGATATGGCCATGGAGATGTTAGACGTCAACGACGCTGTGTGCGCTAAGTATTTCACCATGATGTTGGATGGGCCGGCTCGTACCAGGTTGAAAGGATTACCTGCCAACTCCATTAGTTCATGGGCACAGTTGAAAGCATGCTTTATTTAGAATTTCAGAGATACATGTAAGCAACCCATTTCGATCATCGACCATGACACCTGTGTCCAGCTTGAGGATGAGTCAACCAATCACTGGGTCTGCCGGGTCTCGGTTGTTATTCACTCATCAGATATCATCAACACCGGTTCAGCCGTCCTGATTTGGGAGAAAAATTGTCATTTCCTTCCCCTCAAACAGAAGCTAGGGCGGCTTAAGCGCCACTTTAATGATATGGGAGAGCTCATGGCGGCTCTCACCAAATATGCCGACTCAGATAGTACTAAAGACCCAGCGTCTGATGAAGAGAAGGCTGGCAAGGGGAAGAAGGGCGGCAATGGAAAGGGACAGCAGCACAATACGGCGGGTCAAGGTAACAACGGTAAGCGCAAGCAAACCGATGGTGGTTCAGACTTTGTGGCTAAGACCAGCACGCAGAATAGCAATCAGCGCCGTAAGGGGAAATCATCAGTGCCTCAGTTTGGCGGGCCAAAGTTTAACCTGGAGGCGATAATGAATCAACCTTGTCCGAAGCACGGTTCTCAGGATAAGCCGGCCACTCATTTGTGGAAAGATTGCTTCATCATGAGGGAGTATAGAAATTCTGGTTTTTATCAGAACCATCACGACCCAAATGGCGGGTCAGGATGCGGCTCGCACGAGCCCGGCTTTCGAGGTGGCGGTTCAAACTCTGGTTTTCAAGGCCAAGGTAATCAAGGTGGTGTTAATCAACAGCCCGGTCAGGGTAATCAGCAGCAGCAATCTGGTTATCAGAGTAATCCAAAGCAGTTGAATAGTGGCCAATATCATGTTTTTACCACGAATTTGTGCAAGCGAGATCAGAAGGTTCATAAACACGTGGTGAGCATGGTCGAGCCGGCAGTCCCTCGATACTTGCGATGGTCAGAACAGCCCATTGTATGGAGCCGGGAGGATCACCCGCTCCGGGACGACAACCCGGGTCAGCTGGCTTTGGTGGTGGCTCCTCAGGTTGGAGGATACAAGTTCACAAAGTCGGCGTATCCGGTGGGTAAGATAGCTTTGGAAGTGGCTTTTGGTGATGAGCAGGATTATAGAGCTGAAACGTTGACTTTTGAGGTGGTCAAGATCAAGAGCCCTTATCACGCCCTGTTTGGACGGACGGCTTATGCCAAGTTTATGGCACAGCCTTATTATGTTTATCTGCAGCTTAAAATGCTGGGTCGTAAGGGTACCATTACGGTGCATGGTGACAGGAAGATAGCTTTGGAGTGTGAAGAGGGCGATGCTGCCTACGCTGAGTCTGTTTGTGCAACAGAAGAGTTGAAGTTTTACAAAGATAATGTTGACCCAGCGGATATGACCCCTTTGAAAAAGCCGACCACAGAGCATGACCCCTTGTTGAAGTTTAAGTTGGCAGATGACACCAAGCAGGTCAATTTTGTCCCTGGCGATTCATCCCAATAGTTCATTATCAGTGCCAACCTGGATCCAAAATAGGAAAGCGCGCTCATCGAGTTCATCCGTGAGAACCGGGACATCTTTGCATGGAAGCCTTCAGACATGCTAGGTGTACCGAGGGAACTCGCTGAGCACACTCTCAATATTGATCCGAAGTTTAAACTGGTCAAGCAATTTCTTCGTCGTTTTAATGAAGAGAGGCGCAAGGCCATTGGTGAAGAGGTGGTCCGGCTCTTGGCGGCTGGGTTTATTGTTGAAGTTTTTCATCCTGAATGGTTGGCTAACCCGATGCTGGTGCTTAAGAAAAACGGCACTTGGCATATGTGTGTGGATTACACGGACCTTAACAAGGCATGTCCGGCTGGTCTTTTTGCTCTCCCTCGTATTGATCAGATCATTGATGCTACGGCGGGTTGTGAGCATTTGAGTTTTTTAGATGCTTATTCTGGTTATCATCAGATCAAGATGGCAGTTAAGGACCAGGAGAAGACATCTTTTATTACTCCTTTTGGAGCCTTCTGCTACGTGTCTATGCCTTTTGGGCTTAAGAATGCCCAGGCAACTTATCAGCGTTCTGTTCAGAATTGCCTCCACAGCCAGATTGGACGCAATGTTCATGCTTATGTGGATGATATTGTTGTGAAGTCCAGGAAGAAGGAGACCTTGTTAGATGATTTGAAGGAGACCTTTGACAACCTCCGGGTCTACAAGATGATGCTTAACCCGGCCAGGTGTGTCTTTGGCGTGCCCGCAGGCAAGCTCCTGGGTTTTTTGGTCTCTGGGAGAGGTATTGAAGCTAACCCGGAGAAAATCAAGGCTATCACTTCTTTGGCTAAGCCGGCATGTATTAACGACGTCCAGCGTTTGGCGGGTCGTATCGCGGCTTTAAGCCGGTTTGTAAGCCGCCTGGGAGAAAAGGCTATTCCCCTCTACCAGATGATGAAGAAAACAGATTGCTTTATTTGGAGTGATGCTGCTAATCAGGCATTCGAGGCGCTTAAAAAACAGTTAGCTGAGCCGCCGGTTCTTGCAGCTCCTATTGACAAGGAGCCCTTGCTGTTATATGTGGCTGCTAACAGTAGAGCCGTCAGCTAGCGGTTGTTGTGGAAAGGAAGGAATCAGGCAAGGAATATCCGGTTCAAAGGCCGGTTTACTATGTCAGTGAGGTATTAATTGAATCTAAGCAAAGATACCCACATTGGCAGAAGCTAGTGTATGGAGTGTTAATGGCCAGTTGCAAGTTGAAGCATTATTTCCCTGGTCACCCTATTACTGTGGTCAGTTCTGCTCCTTTAGGGGATATTATTCAAAATAGAGAAGCTACAGGCCGGGTGGCCAAGTGGGCCATTGAGCTGGGACCTCATGGTTTGAAGTATATGCCTCGAACAGCCATCAAGTCTCAGGCACTTGTGGATTTCATCAATGACTGGATGGAGTTGCAGATGCCTGAGGAGAAGCCTGATAACACATATTGGACTATTCATTTTGATGGATCCAAACAGTTGGAAGGCTCGGGGGCTGGAGTTATTTTGACTTCCCCACGAGGTGATAAGTTTTGCTATGTCTTAAGGTTGATGTTCCCTTGTACTAACAATGCAACTGAATATGAGGCCTTGCTCCATGGTCTTCGGATGGCCAAAGAGATGAATCTAAGCCAGGTCAGGTATTTTGGTGACTCGGATCTGGTGGCTCAGCAAGTTTCAGGAACTTGGGATTCTAAAGACCCGCTCATGGCGGCTTACCTCCGGGCGGTTGATGCTATTGCTGGGCATTTCAAAGGTTATCAAGTGGAACATGTTGATCACAGGAAAAATGAGGCGGCTGATGCTTTGAGCCGGCTGGGGTCTCAACGTAAGCCGGTACCACCTAATGTTTTTCTTGATATTCTGAACAATCCTTAAGTTAAACTGCCTACGAAAGAGGATCTTGCTATCCCTGACCCGGAGGCACAGCTGGTGGCGGCTCTTCATGCTATTCCTGATTGGACAATTCCGTATTTGGCTTATATGAGCCGGGGTGAATTACCTGAGGATGAAACTTTGGCCAGGCAAATAACCCGGCGGTCTAAGTCAATGACTATTGTCAATGGCGAGTTACACTGATGTAGTGTCACAGGGGTGTTTCAGCGATGTATCTCTCCTGAAGAGGGCAGTGAAGTTCTAAGAGAGATTCATGAAGGAGACTGTGGCCATCATGCTGGTTCTAAGTCTCTTGTAGCTAAGGCTTTTCGTCGTGGGTTTTATTGGCTGACGGCTCATGCTGATGCAGAGGATCTGGTTAGCAAGTGTGACGGTTGTCAGAAATTTTCCAGACGAGCCCGTGTGCCGGCTCAAGAATTGAGGATGATTCCAATCACTTGGCCGTTTGCGGTCTGGGGGCTGGATATGGTTGGGCTTTTAAGAGATCCAAGGACAAAAAGACCCACCTGTTGGTGGCGGTTGACAAATTCACAAAATGGGTTGAGGCAGAGCCGGTCAGCAAGTGTGATGTGGCAACAGCGGTTCAATTCCTTAAAAAGGTGATTTTCCGTTTTGGCTACCCTCATAGCATCATAGTTGATAATGGTACTAATCTGTCCAAAGGTGCTATGAAAGAATTCTGTCAACGAGAACATATTCATCTTGACGTATCATTAGTGGCTCACCCCAGTCCAATGGTCAAGCCAAAAGGGCCAATCAAGAAATCTTGAGAGGCATAAAGCCCCGGCTTATGGTCCCTTTGCAGAGGACGCCGGGTTGTTGGGTTGAGGAATTACCCTCAGTACTTTGGAGTATCAATACTACACCCAACAGATCCATGGGTTATACGCCTTTCTTCATGGTGTACGGAGCAGAGGCGGTTCTTCCCAGTGACATCCGTCACGATTCGCCCCGTGTGGCGGCTTATGTTGAAGCTGATAATGAAAAAGCACGTCAGGATGATCTTGACCTCCTGGATGTGGAGCGTGACCTTGCGGCGGCTCATTCGGCGATTTACCAGCAAGATCTGCGTTGTTATCATAGCCGTCGGGTTAAAACCCGGACCTTTCAAGAAGGTGATTTGGTGCTCCGGCTCATCCAGGATCAAACAGATATGCACAAGTTATCCCCACCTTGGGAAGGGCCTTTTGTGGTCAGGAAGAATTTGAACAACGGGTCATACTACCTCATTGATATTCCAGATCACAAGGACTCACGCACATCTGAGGAGGAGACCCGCCGGCCTTGGAACATTGCTCATCTTCAGCCTTATTACACTTGAGCTACTGGCTCTTGTGTTGTACATATTTTCATCCATGTATATATTATGATCAAGTATAATAAAGTCGGCATCCCTGATAATTTAGGGCCTCTGTCGTTTCATTTCTGAGTATCTGAGTCTTTATTGTCTGTTCATAAGATCCCTTGGGGGCTTCCTGCTCACTAAGCATAGCTATGACTACCCTATTGATCCGGCTTATACGCCTTGTTGCAAATCACTTGGGGGCTTATTGCCCAAGTTAAAAGGTTACCAAAGAGAACTTGCTACAATGAGCAGTTCAAACATAGGTATCCTGCCTTGAGGGCTCATTATAGGTCACTTGGGGGCTTCCTGTTCAATGAACATAGCTATTCTTACCCTCTTGATTGGCTTGGATGCCAGGTGTGAAACACCAAATTCCGGGTTATCCTGCCTATATGTCTGCCACTCCGCCCAGGTTATCTGGAATGACCCGCCGTACTCTTGGCAGTCAATCTTATAAAGACCCTGAACTTGTCAAAGTTAAAACGGCGGTTGGTCATGTGAGGCCAGGCTTACAGGTTTGAATGAAGGATTAACTCAGTGGCTGTGCGGCCCATGAATAGCACTTGATATTGAGGCTTGGCAGCCTATGAAAGCCTTGCTTTTTCTGATTTGTTATTTTCTTTGAACATTGTTTGGGTTCATATCCTTGTACCATATTGATATATGATTTAAAACGATTCAGGCCATGTAGCCTTAATCCTTATGACTCATATTTGAGCATATTTGGGGTTTTGATAACCAGCGGTCTGGCTTCGGACGATAAGTCACCAGTATATTTTGATTGTGCACTTGGAGTTATGCGCTCTAAGTTTTGGGCTGTTACCCTTACTGCATATGGCACTGTAAGCCGGCGGTATGAACCAATTTCACAGGTATGCGTTTACTTGTTATATGAATATGCGAGGTTTGATAACCCGCCCTGGTCATGGACTATACAATCACCAGCAAATTTTATATGGGACATCATGACCCGCCCTGGGATAAACCGCCAGGGCACATGTTATCTGCTTGTGTGCAGGGAATATGATAATATGACCTACATGATTGATAATATTATGAGCATGAACAGCAGATCTTCCAATATCAAGATCGGCGGTTTAAAGTATTATGCAGATAAACATGCACGATGGCATGGCAGATCACTGTTTTACACTAGCCTATTACAAGGCTTTCTGCGGCCCAATTGATTGAAAGTTTTTACGAGAAAATACGCCAGGTTGCAGTCTGAGAACCGCCTTGTGATTCAGTTGCCCTAGTCTTGGCGAGTTGAAGCTTCCGGGTCATCCAGCGCCGGTTCTTCTTCTTCCTCCACTGGCTGGAAATCAGGTGATGTCCAACTGATGCCAGTTACGGCTTTGAATACTGCCTCATCATCTATGAGCGTGGACGGATCAATATCAGGAGCAAAGGTGTGCTTACGTGTTGGTGGAATAAGATCCATAACTGGATAAACCGGCGTTTTCACTTTTGCGTTTTCAACAGTATAAGCTGCCTGATACTTGGAGAGATCGGTCTCCTCAGCCAACTTGCTTGCCAAAGGACGAATTTCCTTTATAATTTTGGTGAAGTCGTCTGCACTGAAGGGAGACCCATCTGCTTTTAAGCTGGGACAGCCAGTGGCCAATTCCTCCGGGTCAAGCTCTGCCTGCCATGCCTTGGCCCGGCTCAGGGCGGTGATGGCACTAGCTCTGGCGGCTGACCGCTTTATCTCCTCCACCCTTTGGGGTACGACGAATAGTTTTTCTAGTGTTTCTCTGATGAGTGAAGGTGGCTGTTTAGTATGGGAGACGGTAGCTATAGCTCGTTGAGCGCCGGTGTATAACTGCTCCACAAGGGTGTATGCAGCTTTGAGCTTCACGCGCATGTCTGGGCCAAGGTTGGAAATTCTGGAGCCTGCATTAGCAAAGATATTGATAAACCAGCTAATGATTGTTATACATTGATGGTGAAAGATTAAAGTACAATATTACTTACCAAAGATGGCAGTTGTCATGCTATTGATTTGATGTTTCAAGCCGAATAACTCGCCAGTCACCGGCTTTAGAGCAGCTTCGGCATCTTCCGCTCTTTTCAGCAGAGCCGCCTTCTCGGTGTCCCAGCCGGTTCTCTCAGCACTGAAATCCTTTTTCAACTTCTCAATGTCTTCCAAAGTGGTTTTCAGTTCTGATTTGGCCTTGGAAGTTTCAGATTGCTGTGTTTGGATGTTCTGCCGCAGATCCACTACTTGGGATTCTTTCATATTTAATTCAGCCTGCAAGATAAGGAGATTAAACAGTAGTATGTGGTTATGATAATCATCTTATTTAAAGTCCCAAGCATGATACAAGTATTTTACTTGGCACTTGGGGGCTAATGTACGTTGCTCTTTTTGAAGACAAATTTTTAATGACCCGGCTAAGTTTCTTCAACTACAACTGGCTCATGGGGGCTACATATTTGGATTTGTTCATAAATATGGTGGTAAGTCCCGGCATAGCTAGGCAGCTTAAGTTGGCCCTTGGGGGCTACGTATGCGGATTTTAGCACTACAATTTGAAGTCCCGGCTTAACCTTCCAGTTTAAGCCGGCCCTTGGGGACTACTTGTTTTGATTCAGCAGTTACATAATGCTATGGCATAGTTGCAAGATCAAAGAGGTTATCTAAGTCTACAGCATATTCAATTTTTTCATATTCAGTAGACTTGGCGGCTGATAGATATATACTTATATGAGAAGGTTTTGTTAGTGCTTACCTCAAAGCGCTCCTTCATGAGGTTAACCAGGCCGGCTTCAAAATCACGGCTGGTGTGAAGGCGGTTAAGATAACCCGCATGAATCTCGTGAGCATTGAACTGGGCATAACTCTCCAAATCCAGTTTCCACTTGCCCTTGTCAGCAGCTGAGAATTCTTCTTTGGCGCTGTGTTTAGATAAGACGGTGGGGTTGCCTGGTGCTGTATAAGCTGTCCCAGTAACTACTACGTCTTCAGCTTCTTGAGCCGGCTGAGCGGGACTGGGCGGCTTAGCATGAGCCGGGTTAACATCCATGGAGTCCATAGTGACATGGTGCTCTTCTGGCGGCGGATCGTCAATGGCTGCTTCAGAGGTTTGATGCAAAGATCCAGATATTGTCTGCTTCTCTGGGTCAGCAGCTTTGGGATCTTCAGCCGGTTTATTCACTTTCAGCTTCTTGCTGGGCTTGGCTATAGCACTGAAAATAAAACACATGATGGGGTTAGTATATCAATTGAGTAAGTGTTAAAGCAAATAAGCTTAATGTTCTCACCCGGGTACGGTTTTGAAAAGAGGAATCTGAGTTCCAGTTGAGTCGCCGGAGGAAGAGTGAGGAGTTCCATGATAATTTGAGTCGGACGAATTAAGTGGTTGGCGAATAAGACCCGCTTTTGGGTAAAAAGAGATTGGGTTCCGAGGCACCTCTTTCCGGCGTTTTCGAGGAGCCGGTGTATTGGGTAAACCGGAGAAAAGTTCTCCACCTCCACTGTTCCAGATTGTGCGGCGAGCTTCATGCTGCTGTTTCTTCAAAATAAAGTTGGGATCCAAGTAAGCTAAAGGATGAGAAAATCTTACTTTCCGGCTCACTTTCCGAGTTCTCTATCTTGATAAAGGCTCTGAGTCGGAGGAAATGATAGTTACCTCTTCAACATCCGCCTAACTTCCTTCCGCGTCATCCTGAGAATTTTCAGCGTCAATGAGGTGTATAAAGAAAGAGCCAAGGGAGTCAAGTTCTACCTCCAACTCATCATCTAGAGTAAAAAGATCCGTTGCATCTGCCTTCTTTTTGGCAGGCTTCTTGATCATCTTGGTCTTGTTTCTGACCTTCTTGGCTGGTTTATCTTGGAGTTTCTTGTTCCAAAAGGGGGAGTCAGCCTGCAGAAGTTCAAGTAAGAATGAGAAGGCAGATTGACAGATAATGAGTTAATGAAAGTTGCTTAAAAATACTTACAGCTGGCGGCTTGTTGAGGGTGCAGAAGGGGTTCAGCCCCACTTTGATGCAAGTCTCTAGACTCTCGTTGAGCAGAGTCTTTGTTATATCATTGATTTGTTTATCATCCAAATGGATGGGAGAGTAACGCATCGGATCTTTAACATCGCCGGTATACTCACACATTAAGCCGGATCAGCGGCTTAAGGGCAAGATTCTCCATGCGACCCAGCAACGAACCAGATCGACTCCAGTCAAACCATTGGCCATCAAGGCTCTGATCTTTGAAAATATGGGCATATATTTGGCCCGTTCTTCTGTGCTGATCCGTTCTGGGAGAGGATGTCTGTTGCTAAGCCGGCTTTCACGATAACCCGGCAGAGGATTTTCGTCTTCTGGAGAGGTGTCTTTACAACAGAACCAAGTCTGGTTCCAGTCCTTAGGATGGCTGGGAGGTGCGGCAGCAGGAAACGTGGCTTCTTTCCGTCTCTGAATTGAAATGCCACCTAGTTCTAAGACGGGCCCGTCCTTGAATTCGGTCTGGCGGTTCAGGTAATAGAATTCCCTGAACAGTTCTACAGTGGGCTCCTGTTGAAGATACACTTCGCAAAAAACTTGGAAGTTGCAGATGTTTGAAACAGAGTTGGCCCCTATATCTTGCGAATGGAGTTGAAAGAAGTGCAGCACATCACGAAAGAATTTTGAGCCGGGTGGAGTGAACCCCCGGAGCATGTGATCAGTAAAAACTACAACTTCGCCTTCTTTTGGGTTAGGAGTGGTCTCGTTTCCTGGGACTCTCCAGTGGATGACATTCTTTGCAGCTAAAACGCCCACCTGAACATCTTCATTCAACATCTGCTCGGTAACCTGGGAGGCGACCCAGTTGCATGAAGTAACAGTTTTGGTCATTTTGTTGATGAAAGTCTAGAAAACAAAATGTTGCCGGATTAAGGTTATGCTCTTAAACCGTCCAGTGATCAATAAGTAAGTGCGTTATGCAAGGCCGATTCGTATGCAGAGGGTATGCGCTATAAACATTAGCATGGTTAAACCGGAAGATAATGCCGGGTTGTACAGATTCTGAATGTACACTGGCGGCTTAAAAGGGGACTAATGGTATATGGCGGGTTACGGCCTATCTTATAAGCCTCCCGCATGGCTGCAGTATTACAGATCTATAAGTGAAATTTTGCTAAGTGATGGACAAACAAGTTCCACGGATCAGTTCTATTATTTTGGATCTACAGCAGTTCAGAAAATAAAATAAATTCTAAACCTAAGGTCGCGGCAGTGGAAGAACTCATGTGCTCGGATGGGATCTTATACAGAAAACATATTTTTTGCGATTGGAAAGGGATGTTAAACTACTACCACGCGAACTTCAGTATCATGTTCAGATCAAACTACACAAATCTAGAGAGGAAAATGAGGAACGGTGAAGAACACCGATGAACGGTGGGAACCCTAATGCAGATCTGCTTCGAGGAAAAGTGAATACTTACTGACGCTGATGAACAGTTGAGGTGCGCCGCAGTTCTCTGGTCCGTTCAGGTCAATGCAGCGGCAGGAGTTGAGGACACTGGAGGAAGGTGGCGGTGGCGGAGCTCGGGTTTGCTGAGGCATCACAAGGAAGAAGACGAAGACGAGGGGGCAGAGTAAAAAGTGAAAAGAAGGACCCCTGTTCCTATTTATAAGGAAGTGGATAGATGGCATGCACGGGAATCGAGGAGGCTGAAAAATGGTTATGTGGCTATGTGGACGCCTCGATTTTTGGGAAGTCCATTAATATAAAGATCTGTTGAGATATCCTGGGCTTTGTGCGAAGTTAATGTGCAATGATGTCATGGCTGATTGACACGATTCTGAGATGTGACATCATGGCGGGTTACAATGAATTGGAAAAGAATTGATAAAGGAATTCTGCTAAGTCAAGTGGTGAAGATTGATGTGAACCAGTTCAAATCAACCTGGGGCCTAATGTTGGGGATGTAACTACTGGGTATGACCCGCCCAGGAGGGGCCAGGTCATGCCACTGGCGGCTTAAAGATGAAGAGGCCCGATAAGGTCCAAGAAGATATGAAGATGGCGGTTCATAGAGCAAGCCAATTGAAGGCCCAAGACTCGAAGACGACTTGAGGCCCACGGGTGTGAGCCGCCATATGTTTAAACTTGTCATGTAAGGCAAGCTTAGTTAGAAACCGAGCCGGTCACGTTTGTGTGAGCCGGCCGGGATTCTGTAAGCCACCTGGCATTAACCTGTATATAAAGGGGTGACCCGGCGGCGGGTTAACTAGAGTAACAATTGATCGAGAACTAGGTCAAGCGTATTTGCTCCCTGGTGATCAAAACACAAGCAATACAACCTAAAGCAGGAGTAGGCTTTTACCTCATTGAGAGGGGCCGAACCTAGGTAAACTCTCTTTGTCCTTTGTCCCGTTTAACCCCTTCAAGCTAACCTAGTTGCGATGGCGCCACACCTAAGTCCTTTTGCTAGGGCATCTGCCGTGTTAAGTCCACGACAGGTAGGTATGGTGGACTCATATGGAACAACTTTGGGTTTAAGGAAGTGGATGCATAAGCAGTATTCCCGCTTAGTACAAGTGAAGGCTAGCAAAAGCTTGAGGAGCGACCAACTAGAGAGCGACAACGGTCATAAACATGCATTGGGATTTACCAACATTGAGTGTAAGCATGAGTAGGATATAAATCACCATGAACATAAATATCATGGAGGCTATGTTGATTTTGATTCAACTACATGCGTGAACATGTGCCAAGTCAAGCCACTTAAATCATTCAAAGGAGGATACCATCCTATCATACTACATCATAACCATTTTAATTTTCGTGTTGGCACACAAGACAAACCATTATACACTCCTAGCTAATTAAGCATGGCATGAGTAACTATAATCTCTAATTGTCGTTGCAAACATGTTCCATTCATAATAGGCTGAATCAGGAACGATGAGCTAATCATATTTACAAAAACAAAATAGGTCGAGTTCGTACCAGCTTTTCTCTATCTCAATCATTTCATCATATATCGTCATTATCGCCTTTCACTTGTACGACCGAACGGTGTGAATAATAATAAGAGTGCATGTGCATTGGACTAAGCTGGAATCTGCAAACATTTATTTAAAGGAGAAGACAAGGTAGTATGGGCTCTCTGTTAGATCAACAATAATGCATATGAGAACCACTGAACATTTTCATCGTAGTCTTCTCCTTACGACCCAAAAAAAAAGAAAAGAGTTTCAAAGAAGCACATTGAAATATTTTTTGGAGTTTTTGCTTTTCTGAAGAAAGTAAAACAAGAACGAGAAAAACTATTTACACGGGAAAGCTCCCAACAAGCAAATGAAGAACAAGAAATCTTTTTGGGTTTTCTTTTAATACTACTACTAAATTAAACTGTAAATAAAAACTAAAAAGAAGCGAGAACTAATTTTTTTGGATTTTCTCAAAGTTTTTCAAACACACAAGAAGAAAGAGAGAAAAAGAAATACACTAACATGGATAATACAATGAAAAAGTATGAACACCGACAACTGAAATAAGTGTGTGAACCTGAATGTAATATCGGTGAGAAATATGTACTCCCCCAAGCTTAGGCTTTTGGCCTAAGTTGGTCTAGGGCCACGGCTGGCCTGGCGGATATCCAAAGTGGTAGTCGGGGTTGTACTGTGATGCGGCAGCTACCGCCTGGAGGGCTGCCTCATGGAGGCGAGCAGTCTCCCTCTCTCTCTTGTACTCAGCTGCCTCCTCCCTGGTTAGAAAGTATCTTCGTTTTGCTTGAGTGTCGAAGAAAGCAGGAGCAGGAAGGGTAATATGGACAATGCGCTACCTGTCAAAGATTAGTCGGTACAGGAGGGACTGTTCATTTCTCTCAAGAAACTGGTAGCGTACCATAGCATTATAATCAAGGAAAGCAGGTGGCAAAGGAAAATCATTTTCTCTTATGGGGACATCAAGATAAGCAGCTAAGCGAGTGGCATATATTCCACCAAAGAGATCTCCATCCTTAGCATTGTTATGCAGTCTACGTGCAATGATAGCCCCCAAATTCATTAATGTGCTCTTAAGAACAATGAGATCAGGGGCGCAAAGGTGACTGTGATCATGTTTCCCATTAATGCATCTACCTATGAAGAGATCAAAGTAATGTAATGCAGGAAAGTGAATGCTCCCTATAGTGGCTTGTGTTATGGTTCTGGTTTCTCCTACAGTAATTCTAGCAAGGAACTCAGAACAATCAGATTTACAAGGTTCAGTACAACTGCCCCATTGTGGAATTTTGCATGCTTCATTAAAATCTTGTAGGTCCAAGGTAAATGATTTATCATAAAGATCAAACAAAATAGAATGAGTATTGCGTTGAACAGAATACTTAAATCTCCTCACAAAGGAATCAGTAAGGTTGTAGTATTGAGGACACTTATCTGACACGAAGTCTGTTAGCTCGGCATTACGCACGTACGCATAGAACTCATCTTTGAAACCGGCACTGGTCATGAAATTATCTAACGACCATTCGCAAGGTTGCACTAGAGCATCCCTTGGTGGTTCAAGATCCGGCTCACGTATCGCGAGCCTCGGAGATTTCTTCTTTGAGGAACCCCCTTGGAACACTTTCCTCGACATTTTCTTCCTCTAAAAAATTTCTGAAATTTCTAGTGACTCAAAATAAAAGTGAACAAAACTCAACAAGATTGATAGCAACTACTCCTACAAGTGTCTAGAGGCTATATCATGCATCAAACTACCTTGGACCATATACATTTGACATGCAAGCTCAAGAACAAGGTCACCACAGCAGCAAAAATTTGCAATATATAAAGCACTAGAACAAAAACTAATTGGACCATTGGAGGAGTCACATACCAAAGAACAATCCCCCAAAACAGTTTTGCGAATACAGCTTTGAGCAAGGAGATCGAAAATGGCAACAAAATGAGCTAGAACACGGGTTTGAGCAACGGGATGATTTTTTCTGGAGGAAGACGAAGTGGATGGGTGCTGGAATAAGTGAGGGGGACCCACGTGGGGCCCACAAGCCACCCAGGCACACCCAGGGGGTGGGCGCGCCCTGTGGGCTTGTGGCCCACTGGTGCTGCCCCCTGGTGTGTTCTCAGTGCCAAAAATTCTTAAATATTCTATAAAAAATCATACTAAATTTTCAGGGCATTTGGAGAACTTTTATTTTTGGGACATTTTTTATTGCATGGATAATTCGGAAAATAGACAAATAATAGTATTTTTGCTTTATTTATTCTAAATAGAAGAAAGTAAAAAGTGGGTACAGAAAGTTGTGCTTTCTAAATTCATCCATCTCATGCCCATCAAAAGGAATCCATTAACAAGGTTGATCAAGTCTTATTAACAAACTTCTTCCGAATGACATGAAACCGGAGAATTTTTGAATAACACTAGGTTACCTCAACGGGGATATGCATGTCCCCAACAATAAGAATATCATATTTCTTTTTTATAGTAGGAATAGGGAATTCAAAACCTCCAATAGCAATAGTTGAAATTTTTCCAATAGAATTGATGCTATTAACTTGAGGTTGTTTCTTCGGAAAGTGTACCATATGCTCCTTACCATTGACATGAAAAGTGGCATTGCCCTTGTTGCAATCAATAACAGCCCCTGCAGTATTCAAAAAGGGTCTACCAAGGATGATCGACATACTGTCGTCCTCGGGTATATCAAGAATAACAAAGTCCGTTAAAATAGTAACATTTGCAACTACGACAGGCACATCCTCACAAATACCGATGGGTATGGCAGTTGATTTATCAGCCATTTGCAAAGAGATTTCAGTTGGTGTCAACTTATTCAAATCAAGTTTACGATATAAAGAGAAAGGCATAACACTAACACCCGCTCCAAGATCACCTAAAGCAGTTTTAACATAGCTTCTTTTAATGGAGCAAGGCATAGTTGGTATTCCAGGATCTCCAAGTTTCTTTGGTATTCCACCTTAAAAAGTGTAATTAGCAAGCATGGTGGAAATTTCAGCTTCCTGTATCTTTCTTTTATTTGTAACAATATCTTTCATATATTTAGCATAAGGAGACATTTTCAAAATATCAGTCAAACACATACGCAAAAAGACAGGCCTAAGCATTTCAACAAAGCGCTCAAAATCCTCATCATCATTTTTCTTGGATGGTTTAGGAGGAAAGGGCATGGGTTTCTGAACTCATGGTTCTCTTTCTTTACCATGCTTCCTAGCAACGAAGTCTCTCTTATCATATCTTTTATTCTTAGGTTGTGGGTTATCAAGATCAACAGCAGGTTCGATCTCCACATCATTATCATTACAAGGTTGAGCATCAACATGAACATCATCATTAACATTATCACTAGGTTCATGTTCATCACCAGATTATGTCTCAGCATCAGAAATAGAAATATCATTAGGATTCTCAGGTGTGTCTACAACAGGTTCACTAGAAGCATGCAAAGTCCTATCAGTTTTCTTTTTCTTTTTATTACTAGGACTAGGTGCATCAGTATTAATTCTCTGAGAATCTTGCTCAACTCTCCTAGGATGGCCCTCGGGATACAAAGGTTCCTGAGTCATTTTACCACCTCTATTCATAACTCTAATAGCATGATCATTGTTCTTATTATTCATCTCATTTAGCAAATCATTCTGTGCTTTGAGGACTTGTTTTACTTGAGTTTTTACCATGGAAGCATGTTTACTAGTAATTTTGAGATCATTAACAGTTCTACACATGTAGTCACCAAGTAGTCAAGCATATAAGCATTTCGTTTCAATTGTCTACTAACATAAGCAATGAATTTTCTTGTTTAACAATAAAGTTATCAAATTCATCCAAGCATTGTCTAGTAGACTTATTATGAGGAATATCACCTTCATCAAATCTATAGAGAGAATTTACCTCTACTACCTGTGTCGGAATATTAAGTCCATGTATTTCTTCAATAGGTGGTAAATTCTTAACATCTTCGGCTTTAATACCTTTTTCTTTCAAAGATTTCTTTGCCTCTTGCATATCTTCGGAGTCCAAACGCAGCGAAACTTTTTGGTGATTTTTTCTGGACCAGAAGACACAAGTTGGGCCAAGAAAGTACCTGAGGGGGGCTCCGAGGGGAGCACAACCCACCAGGGCCCAGGCCCGCCCAGGTGGGTTGTGCCCACCTCGGCCACCTCCCGCATCGCCTCTTTGCTCTATAAATACCCCAATATTCCAGAAACCCTAGGGGAGTCGACGAAAATCAATTCCAGCCGCCGCAAGTTCCAGAAACCACAGATCCAATCTAGACACCATCATGGAGGGGTTCATCATCCTCATTGGTGCCTCTTCGATGATGCGTGAGTAGTTCATTGTAGACGTACATGTCCGTAGGTAGTAGCTAGATGGCTTTCTCTCTCTCTCTCTCTCTCTTTTGATTCTCAATAAAATGGTCTCTTGGAGATCTATTTGATGTAACTCTTTTTGCGGTGTGTTTGTTGGGATCCGATGAACTTTGAGTTTATGATCAGATCTATGTTTTTATCCATGAAAGTTATTTGAGTCTTTTGATCTCTTATATGCATGATTACTTATAGCCTAGTATTTCTTCTTCGAATCTTTGGTTTAGTTAGGCCAACTAGATCGATCTTTCTTGCCATGGGAAGAGGTGCTTTGTGATGGGTTCGATCTTACAGTGCTTGATCCCAGTGACAGAAGGGGATCTGACACGTATGTATCGTTGCTATTAAGGATAACAAGATGGGGTCTATTTCTACATAAATAGATCTTGTCTACATCATGTCATCGTTCTTATTGCATTACTCCATTTCTCCATGAATTTAATACACTAGATGCATGCTGGATAGCGGTCGATGTGTGGAGTAATAGTAGTAGATGCCGGCAGGAGTCGGTCTACTAATCTTGGACGTGATGCCTATATAATGATCATTGCCTGGATATCGTCATAATTATTTGAAGTCCTATCAATTGCCCAATAGTAATTTGTTTACCCACCGTATGTTATTTTTCTCGAGAGAAGCCACTAGTGAAATCTACATCCCCCGGGTCTATTTTCTCATCATATATTTTCAGATCTATTTTGCTATTTGCCTTTTTATTTATTTGCCACTTTTATTTTTAGATCTATATTTCTAAAAACCTAAAAATATTTTGCTGCACTTTATTTTATTCACGATCTATTTATCCAGTCTACTATAATTTATCTCCCGTCAACTTGCCAATTTCTAGCGCCATTACCCGAAAGGGATTGACAACCCCTTTAACATGTCGAGTTGCAAGTATTTGTTCTTTGTGTGCAGGTGCTGTTTACATAGTGTTGCTTGGTTCTCCTACTGGTTCGATAACCTTGGTCTCATCACTGAGGGAAATACCTACCGTTGATGTGTTGCATCATCCCTTCCTCTTTGGGGAAATACCGACATAGTTCAATCAAACATCAAAAGGAATTTCGGGTGCCGTTGCCGGGGAGACATCATCAACATCTACCAGGTTCCTAATCACAAATCTCATCTCCTTGCAATTTACATTATTTGCCTCTCGTTTTCATCTCCCCCACTTCTCACAAATTTGCCATTTTATTCGCCCTCTTTTTCGTTCGCCTTTTTCTCATCAGATCTCTTGTTTGCTATCTCTACTTGTGTTACCATGTTCCTTCTATTTGCTTGCATCTTCGCTTGCTAAAAATTTATTGTTATGGATCCTCATCCACTTGCTAATCTTTTCAAAAGATCCAATTATGAGGAACCAATTGCTAGTGAATTGAGTTCACTAGATTATCTTTATGAAGTTTTGCTTGAGATTTATGAATCTGAAAATTATGAAGAAGTGTTAAACGAAGGAATTTATAAAGTGGTTCATGATAGCGCCTTGAATGAAAAGCATGATTGCAATGATGTTATTATAAAATCTATTAATGTCAATTGTGCTAATAATACGCAAAACCCCAAGCTTGGGGATGCTAATTTTGATATGTCCACTACTTATTGCAATGATCATGATTGGGGTGATTCTTCTTATGATCTTGAAAATTTATTTAAGCCTCATGATGAATATGTTATTGATAATAATGTTTGCAATAATATTGAAAGTGGGTTTGGAAGAGTGTCAACTTTAGGCAAAAATAATCCCACATATTTGGAGAGTGTTCAATCTTATGCAATTTTTGATAAAAGTGGTCTTGGAGAGGTCATGACTTTATTTGATGATAATCCCACTATTTTGGAAGAGTGTCAACTTTGCATGCATGTGGATCATATAGAGAATATGTTATGTGATAGCTATATTATTGAGTTTGAATATGATCCCACATGTAATTATTATGAGAGAGGGAAATGTGGTTGTAGAAATTTTCATGTTACTAAATTACCTCTCGTTATGTTGAGATTGCTATTGTTTCTTTCTTCTTCCTTGCATATGCTAGATCTTGCTTGTCTTGCTAATTTGTTTTCCTATAAAATTCCTATGCATCAAAAATATGTTAGACTTAAATATGTTTGTCACATGTTTTATGATGCTCTCTTTGTGTTTTCATTATTATCTTTCATGTGAGCATCAATAAAATATTATGCCTAGCTAAGGGCGTAAAACGATAGGCTTGTTGGGAGGCAACCCAATGAATAAAATTTATTTTTGTCTTTTTCTTTCTGATCTTGAGTGTTTGCACAATTATGCTACTGTTATGATTGTGTTTTTTGTGTTTTAATTAGTGTTTGTGCCAAGTAAAGCCTTTAGGATAGCTTTGGTGATAGTTGATTTGATCTTGTTGGAAAACATAAACTTTTGAGTCCAGTAAAATAATTTTAGAAATTCACAGAAGCGACGAAAAATTCTGAATTGTTTACACAAGATTGATATACAAATTTCCTCTGTTGTCCTAAGTTTTCAGAATTTTTGGAGTTACAGAAATATGAGAACAATTCGCATCTTTACATACTGTTTTGTTTTTGACAGATTCTGTTTTCTTTGCATTGTGTGCTTATTTTGATGAATCTATGGTTTGTATTGGAGGTTATAAGCCATGGTAAAGTTAGAATACAGTAGATATAATGCAAGAACAAAATTTGAATGGGCTTTCTACAGTACTTAAAGTGAAGATTGGTTTTCTTATACTAACGGATCTCACGAAGGTTTTGTTGAGTTTTGTGTGATTGAAGTTTTCAAGTTTTGGGTGAGATTACAATGGATGAAGGAATAAGGAGTAAGAAGAGCCTAAGCTTGGGGATGCCCCATGGCACCCCTAGCCATTATCCAAAGAGAAGCAAGCAACTAAGCTTGGGGATGCCCGAGTGGCATGCCCTCTTTCTTCTAACGACCATCGGTATTTTACTTGGAGCTATATTTTTATTCGTCACATATCATGAGTTTTGCTTGGAGCGTCTTGCATGATATGAGTCTTTGCTTGTTTTGCTTTTTATTTTTAGTCATGAATCCTTGCTGGACACACCTATTTGAGAGAGCCAAAATTTTGCTATGACTTGTTAGAATTGCTCTCTATGCTTCACTTAAATATTTATGAGCTATGGAATTGCTCTAGTGCTTCACTTATATCTTTTTGAGCACGGTGTGCTTTATTATTTTTGAAGAAATGCTCTCATGCTTCACTTAGATTTATTTGATAGTTAGTAATTTTTTTCTAGAAATTCTCTCTTGCTTCACTTAAATTATTTTGAGAGAAGAAAATTTTATGCTCATGTTCTTCACTTAGATTTGTTTGAGCTATCAAAAGCAACAAATGAAATTAGTCCCGAAGTGATAGATATTCAAGAGGGATATAATAAAAACTTTCATGAAGATCATTGAACAAAATAAACTTGATTCCTTGTAATAGTTTTGCGATATGTTGATATAATATGTGAGCCATGTTGATGAGTAATTATGCTTTAGTAAGAATATTGGTGTTAAGGTTTGTGATTCCCTATGCAAGCACGAAAGTCAATAGTTATGCAATGAAATTACATCCTACTTGTGGTGCATTATTCGGTGTTAGTTATGCTTAATGCATGCTTATGAGATTTTTCGTTTCTTGGTTGGATGCTTCTCAATCTTTTGCTAGCTTCATTTGCACTAAGTATGATCACTACTTGTGCATCCAAAATCCTTAAATCAGTTTTGCCATATGAGTCCACTATACCTACCTATATGCGGTATTTTCGTGCCGTTCTAAGCAAATTTGTATGTGCCATCTCGAATTTCAAAATAAATTTCTCTTTTGTGTGCTCGTACCGCTCATGAAACGGTAGGGGGTGGCTAATATTTTTCCATGCTAGATGTGTTATTCTCAAGATGAGTGTTTATTCACTTGTCATTGCACGAGAGTACGGCAAAGGTATTAGGGATGCAATGTCCCGAAATTAAAAATGGATTTACTTTATGTTGTCAAATAATAAATTCCTTGGAAAGTGTTGGTATGGACGGCACCCGTGGATTCGGTTAGCCATGGAATGTGAAAGTATGGTGGAAAAAGGAATAAAATTTATTTTCTGTTTGGGAACTGCCTATGATATCTAGCATGGAAAGTATTGGGAACTACTCGATCGTTTTCGTTGACAGGAAAAGCATGCCACCCAAAATGTTTTATCTCTACTTTTTTCGCTTTGAGCTCTGGCACCTCTACAAATCTCTACTTCCCTCTGCGAAGGGCCTTTCTTTTACTTTATGCAATTTTTATTTTATTTTGAGTCTCCATCTTCTCTTATAAAGCACCAACTAAGGGGCACTATGATCGTACTTGAGCATTGGGTGTAGCTAATATGCGAGTGTGTTTCATGAATGGATCAATGATTGAGCATAATGGGCTAGGGATAACTTGCTTTAGTGTTGATATTTTGAAAGACATGGTTGCTTGTTGATATGCTTGAGTATTGAAATCTTCATGTCAAAACTAGACTATTGCTTTGAATCATATAAAAGTCCAAATGTCCATGCTACAAAGAAAAGAATATGTGATGAACATGTTAGGCAGCATTCCACATCAAATATTTTGTTTTTATCATTTACCTACTCGAGGACGAGCAAGAATTAAGCTTGGGGATGCTGATACATCTCCAACGTATCTATAATTTTTTATTGTTCCATGTTGTTATATTATCATTCTTGGATATTTTACAATCATTTTATAGCAACTTTATATCATTTTTGGGACTAACCTATTGACATAGTGCCTAGTGCCAGTTGCTGTTTTTTGCTTGTTTTTTACTTCGCAGGAAATCAATACCAAACGGAGTCCAAACGCAGCGAAACTTTTTGGTGATTTTTTCTGGACCAGAAGACACAAGTTGGGCCAAGAAAGTACCTGAGGGGGGCTCCGAGGGGAGCACAACCACCAAGGCCTAGGCGCGCCCAGGTGGGTTGTGCCCACCTCGGCAACCTCCCGCACCGCCTCTTTGCTCTATAAATACACCAATATTCCAGAAACCCTAGGGGAGTCGACGAAAATTAATTCCAGCCGCCGCAAGTTCCAGAAACCACAGATCCAATCTAGACACCATCACGGAGGGGTTCATCATCCTCATTGGTGCCTCTCCGATGATGCGTGAGTAGTTCATTGTAGAACTACGGGTTCGTAGGTAGTAGCTAGATGGCTTTCTCTCTCTCATTTGATTCTCAATACAATGGTCTCTTGGTGATCTATTTGATGTAACTCTTTTTGCGGTGTGTTTGTTGGGATCCGATGAACTTTGAGTTTATGATCAGATCTATGTTTTTATCCATGAAAGTTATTTGAGTCTTTTGATCTCTTATATGCATGATTACTTATAGCCTCGTATTTCTTCTTCGAATCTTTGGTTTAGTTAGGCCAATTAGATCGATTTTTCTTGCCATGGGAAGAGGTGCTTTGTGATGGTTTTGATCTTACGGTGCTTGATCCCGGTGACAGAAGGGGAGCCGACACGTATGTATCATTGCTATTAAGGATAACAAGATGGGGTCTATTTCTACATAAGTAGATCTTGTCTACATCATGTCATCGTTCTTATTGCATTACTCCATTTCTCACTGAATTTAATACACTAGATGCATGCTGGATAGCGGTCGATGTGTGGAGTAATAGTAGTAGATGCAGGCAGGAGTCGGTCTACTAATCTTGGACATGATGCCTATATAATGTTCATTGCCTGGATATCATCATAATTATTTGAAGTTCTATCAATTGCCCAACAGTAATTTGTTTACCCACCGTATGCTATTTTTCTCGAGAGAAGCCACTAGTGAAATCTACGGCCCCCGGGTCTATTTTCTCATCATATATTTTCAGATCTATTTTGCTATTTGCCTTTTTTATTTATTTGCCACTTTTATTTTCAGATCTATATTTCTAAAAACCCAAAAATAGTTTGCTGCACTTTATTTTATTCACGATCTATTTATCCAATCTACTACAATTTATCTCCCGTCAACTTGCCAATTTCTGGCGCCGTTACCCGAAAGGGATTGACAACCCCTTTAACACGTCGGGTTGCAAGTATTTGTTCTTTGTGTGCAGATGATATTTACGTAGTGTTGCTTGGTTCTCCTACTGGTTCGATAACTTTGGCTCATCACTGAGGGAAATACCTACCGTTGCTGTGCTGCATCATCCCTTCCTCTTTGGGGAAATACCGACGTAGTTCAAGCAAACATCAATAGTAATAGCGAATTTTTCCTCATGAGCAAACAGGGTGGCTATATCATTCAATTTAGTAAGATGTGCCACAACAGTTTCAGATTCATAACCATGGAAAGGATCAGATTCAACCAAAGTAATTAACTCAAGATCGACAGAGAATTCATAATCCTTATTAGTAATAAAGATAGGTGAAGTAGCAAACTTAGGATCATATTGCATTCTAGCATTCAAAGATTTTTCTTTCCACTTGCATAGTAATTTCTTAAGATCATCTCTATCCTTACAAGCAAGAAAGTCCCTAGCTACCTCTCCATCCATAACATAACCCTTAGGTATATCAGGCAATTCATATCTAGGAGAGCTAGGTCTAGCAGGTGTCTCAAAGTGTTTAGTTTCAATAATTTCATCAGTTTCAGAAATATCATCAGTTTCAGCATTAACTCTAGCAAGTTGTTCATCAAGCAATTCACCCAGTGGCACAGTATTATCAAGCAAAGTATCATCATAAGCATCATGCATAGCAGAAGTAGCATCATCAATTACTTGCGACTTATTAGAATTAATAGCAGGTGGTGGCGTCGCAAGCTTACTCAAAAAAGAAGGTGAATCAAGTGCAGAGCTAGATGGCAGTTCCTTACCTCCCCTCGTAGTAGAGGGAAAAATCTTGGTTTTGTTATCTTTCAAATTCCTCATAGTGATCAACAGATATAAATCCCAAGTGACTCAGAGAATAGAGCTATGCTCCCCGGCAACGCCGCCAGAAAAAGGTCTTGATAACCCACAAGTATAGGGGATCGCAACAGTTTTTGAGGGTAGAGTATTCAACCCAAATTTATTGATTCGACACAAGGGGAGCCAAAGAATATTCCCAAGTATTAGCAGCTGAGTTGTCAATTCAACCACACCTGAAAGACTTAATATCCGCAGCAAAGTTTTTAGTAGCAAAGTAGTATGGAAGTAACGGTAATGGTGGCAAACGTAACAGTAGCAGTTTTGTAGTGATTGTAACAGTAGCAACGGCAAAGTAAGTTAGCAAAGATCAATATGTGAAAAGCTCGTAGGCAACGGATCAGTGATGGATAATTATGTCGGATGGTATTCATCATGCAACAGTTATAACCTACGGTGACACAGAACTAGCTCCAATTCATCAATATAATGTTGGCATGTATTCCGAATATAGTCATACGTGCTTATGGAAAAGAACTTGCATGACATCTTTTGTCCTACCCTCCCGTGGCAGCGGGGTCCTAATGGAAACTAAGGGATATTAAGGCCTCCTTTTAATAGAGAACCAGACCAAAGCATTAGCACTTAGTGAATACATGAACTCCTCAAACTATGGTAATCACCGGAAAGAATCCCAATTATTGTCACCTTGGGGTATGCGGATCATAACACATAATAGGTGTGTACAACTTGCAAGATAGGATCAAGAATACAAATATATTCATGAAAACATAATAGGTTCAGATCTGAAATCATGGCACTCGGGCCCTAGTGACAAGCATTAAGCATAACAAAGTCATAACAACATCAATCTCAGAACATAGTGGATACTAGGGATCAAATCCTAACAAAAATAACTCGATTACATGATAAATCTCATCCAACCCATCACCGTCCAGCAAGCCTACGATGGAATTACTCACGCACGGCGGTGAGCATCATGAAATTGGTGATGGATGAAGGTTGGTGATGATGATGCCGATGAATCCCCCTCTCCGGAGCCCCAAACGGACTCCAGATCAGCCCTCCCGATGAAGAACAGGAGGCGGCGGCGGCTCTGTATCGTAAAACGCGATGAATCCTTCTCTGATTTTTTCCTCCCTGAATAGTGTTATATGGAGTTGGTGTTGAGGTCGGAGGGGCTCCAGGGGGCCCACAAGCCTGCAGGCACGCCCCAGGGGGTGGGCGCGTCCCCAGGGCTTGTGGCCTCTGGGTGGCCCCCCTCTGGTTGATTATTTCATCAATATTTTTTATATATTCCAAAAATATTCTCCGTAAATTTCCAGGTCAATCCGAGAACTTTTATTTCTACACAAAAATAACACCAAGGCAATTCTGCTGAAAACAGCGTCTGTCTAGGTTAGATCCATTCAAATCATGCAAATTAGAGTCCAAAACAAGGGCAAAAGAGTTTGGAAAAGTAGATACGATGGAGATGTATCAGTGCGCGCCGATCCCACTGGTCGCCTCGACCAGATCGAAGGTTTCGTCCCCATAGAGGGACTCACTAGTTCAAGGGCTTCAACCCTGGGACCAGCAAACTTACAAGAATCAACTATCTATCAGAGTCCGGCCTTGAAGCCTAACTCTGACAGACCGTCTAAAAGATCTCCCGCCGAATCACCGGAGTGTCCGGCACCCCCGTGTGCCCAGCTGGCAAACCACTTGGTAAGTCTATTCCTTGCAAAGGGAATCTCCATTATCAGGCCCACGACTTATGAACGGATCGGGCTTAAACCCGACAACCGAGAAATCAACACCCCTCTAGTCACGCACCTCGTCGCCACCGTCGAAGAGGCCCAGGAGGGGCCGCAGCCTTACAAGCTAAGAACGGTGTACACTCGAGTCTCCAGCTCGGAGTCAGATACCAGCCCAGAGATACGCCCGGACTTGAGCCCCAATGCAAGATCCGGCCTCGAGCCGATCCAGCCGCGCACCAGTCCGGATCCGAGTCCTACACGATCAGAACCGGACGTGACTCAACCACCCATCAAGGATAGTCCGGGTCCGCTGCAGGAGGGAATCCTCGAATTTTTCCCACCCACCCACCACACGGAATACTGCTTGGATTCGAGAAACCCACACATATGGGACATCATGTATGTCAAATAGCTGCCAAACGAGATAGTCCATCATTATTGGGCTAGATTTCTCCTGGTGAAGAACAGGATGGCGCCTTGCTGTGACAAACAGATAATCAAAGCCTTCCAGTTCAACTGCAAGGATGAGGGCCTCTTAAACGCCCTCACTCATCGCCGAATTCAAAGCTTCACTCAACTATCAGACATGGTACGCAAGTATTGTGCCATGGAGAACACGTGGAGGGCGCAACAGATGAACATGGGGCCACCGCCCGCCGTGCAGCACGGAAAGTCTCGCTTTAAATGGGCATACACAAATCGGTCGCCGGAATGCGAGCTTGACGAAAAGAAGACTAGGCCTAGATCAGTGTTGGACGAGCTGCTGGATAAACCATGCCCAATACACTCAGTCTTGCTAGACGCAAACCCAACCCACAGACTTCGAGCCTGTTGGGTGGTAAGACAAGTGGCCAAATATGGCGAGCCAATCTTGGGCCTTACACCTCCAGATAAGCAGTCCGCAGCTTCACCACAGGACAAAAATGTCATTACGGTATACGAGACATTCACCTCAAACAATAAAAGGAAAAAGGCTCTTCGAGAGCTTAGCTAGATATATCAAGTGACGGCTGCACAGCCATGGGCAGCCGCGCCTATTACCTTCGACGAGAAGGACGAGCCAAGTCCACGTAGCAACCATGCACCGGCCGCACTGGTCCTCGACCCCATTGTCGATGGTTTTTGGCTGACTAAATTGCTGATGGACGGAGGCAGCGGTTTCAACCTCATCTATGAGGATACTCTCGACAAGATGCAGCTCAACAGATCTCGCATCGAACGCAGCCACACCACATTCCGAGGTATAATACCCAGTAGGGAGGCACACTGCTCGGGACGCATAACCCTGGACGTTGTGTTCGGCACACCCAATAACTACAGATCCAAACCCTTGCTATTTCACATTGTGCCCTTTCACAGCGGATACCACGCCCTCCTAGGACATGAGCCATTTTCGAGATTTCAGGCCATACCGCATTACGGGTACATGAAACTCAAAATGCCAGGGCCCAACGGGGTAATCTCACTTAGAAGTGACCCAAGCAAAGCCTTACGAGCCGAAAACAAGACGGCATCCCTCGCCCTAGAGGCACTATCCAAAGCCCTCGCGGCCGAAGAGTTAACAGCACTACGCACTACAGTCCACAGGGATGATGTGGCCCTAAGTAAAAGATAACAATCCACATCATTCAAGCCAGCAGATGAAATAGTAAAATTTCAAGTGCGCCCAACAGATCCCAATAAAACGGCATCTATAGGAGCATGACTGGACCCCGCAGTCGACGAGGCGTTAAGAACGTTCCTGCGTGAAAACTGGGAAATATTTGCCTGGCACCCCTCAGACATGCCGGGAATCCCACGCAGGCTGGCAGAGCATAGCCTAAACATCTTAAAAGGCTTCAAGCCGGTGAAACAGACACTATGCAGGTTTTCCGAACCCAAACGGCAAGCCATGGGCGAAGAGCTAGCAAAACTGCTGGAAGTCGGATTCATCTGCGAGATCAAGCATCCCGAGTGGTTAGCAAATCTGGTTATGGTACCCAAAAAGGACAAATCCTGGCGGCTCTGTGTCGATTTTAAAGACCTTAACAAGGCCTGCCCTAAGGACCCTTTCCCCCTACCAAGAATAGACCAGATCATCGATGCCACCACTGGACATGACTCGCTATGCTTCCTTGACGCGTACTCCGGATACCACCAGATCAAGATGAAGGAGTCCGACCAGGCGGCAACCGCATTCATCACTACTTACGGGCCTTTCTACTTCAACACCATGCTGTTCGGGCTGAAAAACGTAGGAGCCACATACCAACACATGATTCAAGCATGCCTCGAAAACCAAATCGGCAGAACGGTCGAGGCGTACGTGGACGATGTGGTTGTCAAAACCAAAAACATCGACCAGCTGATAGTCGACCTCCGCCAAACCTTCGACAACTTACGAGCCTATGATATATGACTCAACCCAGAAAAATGCATCTTCGAGGTCCCTGACGGAAAGTTGCTCGGATTCATCGTCTCCCATAGAGGAATCGAGGCCAACCCGGCCAAAATTAGTGCTCTAGCCCAGCTCGCAATACCAACAGAGCTCAAGCACGTCCAGAAATTGGCCAGATGCATGGCAGCTTTGAGCCGCTTCATATCTCACCTCGGAGAAAAGGCGCTCGCACTCTACAGACTGCTTAAAAAGACCAAGAACTTCCAATGGACAGACGAAGTAACTACAGCGCTCGAGGAGATTAAAACACTTCTTGCTGGCAACCCTATCCTGGCCGCACCTAGCGTCGGCGAGCCCATGCTACTATACATTTCAGCCACCAATCAGGTGGTTAGCGTGGTGCTCATCATGGAGCGGGAGTCTGAGGGCCACAAGCTCCAAGTCTAGAAGCCAGTCTATTATGTGTCCAAGGTACTTACGCCATGCAAATCACGATACCCCCACTATCAAAAGATAGCTTATACGGTTTTTATGGCGTCCCGAAAGCTACGACACTACTTTCAAGAATGTTCGGTCATAGTGGCGTCAGAGGTCCCCTTGAATGATATAATCAACAACAGGGACGCCACGGGCCGCATCGCCAAATGGGCCATCGAGCTCCTTCCCTTCGAGATATCATACAAACCACGCCAAGCCATTAAATCTCAGGTACTGGCCGATTTTATAGCCGAATGGACCGAAGCCGAACTACCCCGAGAGTACAGTACATATTTGCACTAGACGATGTATTTCAATGGCTCAAAAATGTTAGCCGGACTGGGGGCTGGGGTCATCCTAATCTCCCCTTCAGGCAACACTGTTCGGTATGTCCTACAAATAGTGTACATGGACTCCAACAACGCAGCCGAATACAAAGCACTACTACATGGTCTTCGTCTGGCCACGTCAATGGGGGTGCAGCGCCTCGAAGTAAGGGGAGACTCAAACCTAGTGATCTCTCAAGTCAAAGGCGAATTCGACGCCAAGACCCCAAGATGGCGGGATACAGAAATGCGGTTCTCCGGATATCGGCCCGATTCGAGGGCCTAGAATTCCACCATGTCTCTAGGGACAGCAACCAAGCCGCGGACGTCCTCGCCCGCATGGGTGCCAAGCGCGACCCGGTTCCTAAAAACACTTTCCTCGAGTGGCTCTTCAAGCCCTCCGTAGTATGGCAGGACGGTGACGCCGACGCACTAGTCAATGAGCCCGCTCACAATGCTTCCCCGGACAAGGAGCTCGACGACCATATCATCGGCGACTCCGCACTCGAGGAAACACCTTCTGCCCATGAAATCATGGCCATAATTGCCCCTGGACAGAACCTCTGCTCACCTACCTCACTCGACAACAGCTCCCGGAGGACCAGACGGAGGCACGACATATAGTCCGGCACTCTAAAGCATACAAGGTCCATGAGGGCGAGCTTTACAAAAAAAAAGCACCACAAGAATCTTACAAAGGTGCATCTCCGAAGAAGAGGGGCATCAACTCCTGGCAGAAATACACGCGGGCATGGGCGGCCACCACGCGGCAGCTCGGGCCTTGGTCAGCAAGGCTTTCTGAGCAGGATTCTTTTGGCCTACCGCCCGTGAGGATGCCCAGGCTTTCGTCCAACGTTGCGCTGGATGTCACTTGTTCGCAAATCAAAGCCACATGCCCCCCCCCCCACACACACAGCTCTTCGGACGGTACCAATAACATGGCCTTTCGCGGTCTGGGGTCTCGACATGGTCGGGCCCCTCAAAGGGGGCACAAAGAAAAAGAAGTACCTATTGGTCATGGTCGACAAATTCACCAAGTGGATTGAGGCATGGCCTGTCACTTCGGCAGAATCCGGACCGGTCGTCGACTTCTTATCTGACGTCGTACGCCGTTATGTTGTCCCCCACAACATAATTACCGATAACGGTACCAACTTCACCGCCCAGGAAGTCAAGGACTGGTGCGGCAAAATGGGCATTAAGCTCGATTACGCTTTAGTGTACCACCCACAGACCAATGGATAGGTCGAACGGGCCAGCGGGCTCATTATGAGAAGCATCAAGCCTCGTCTAGTCCGATCACTTGAACAATCAGACTGTCATTGGGTTGAGGAACTCGATTCCGTATTATGGGGGCTGCGCACTACTCCTAACCGGTCAACCGGATACACCATTTTTTATGGTATACGGTGCGGAAGCCGTTCTCCCATGCGATCTCATCCATGACGCCCCTAGAGTGCGCATGTACGAAGAAAAGGAAGCCGAGTTGGATCGGCAGGATGACTTGGACGCTCTTGAAGGAAAACGGGATATAGCTCAGCCTTGATCCGCACTTTATCAGCAGCAAGCACGGCGCTACCAAAACCGTGAAGTCCGGGCGAAGACATGCAACATGGGTGACCTCGTCCTTCGGCTCCCCGAAAAGCAGAAGCATATGCTCTCGCCCAAATGGGAGGGCCCGTACATCATTGACGAAGTACTAGCAGGAGGAGCATACCGCCTTCGCCGCCCGTCCGACGATCGCCTCAAGCCGAACCCATGGAACGCAGCCCGGCTGCGGCGCTTTTACGCCTGAGTTAGACATCGTCACCCGCATACATCCTCACCTCTCTTTGTTCTTTCTTTTTATTTTTTGACATGGCAGGTGTTCGGCTGAACTGAACCATACCAAGCCAATACCGTATACGTCATGGAATGTAACACCCAACTTTGCATGGGGGCTCCCTTAGAGGAGCTGAATAATATAATCAGTATACATCGCATTCGTTTCGATTGCAGCCTTCTCATATCTTTCAACCCAACATATGCACTTATTTGACTTAAGATCTTTGCCAAGATGGGTTGCCTGGCTCCTGTGTTTACCCCTACGTTCCCGATTGTTCGGCTAAGGAGTAAAGGGAGCACCTCTGCGATTGTTACGACCGGGTCATCCGGGACCGTACCTCAGACGGGTGAAGCCGAAAGCTAGCGTTCTTACCGAATACAATAAGTCGGCCTAAGGGAAGTGAATATAGCCTCGTGCTTATCACCAGTTTTTTTTGCAACCATTGGTCTCCGTTAATCTCACGTATCCGGACTATAAATTTACCTGAAGAAAGGAACCTTTGGAGGAACTATTTTCATCGGAAGATGTTTCTTATGTCAAACAGTAATATAACATAACTCTCCATACATGTTTCGTCCATTCGAGCCAGATGGCCGGATTGCCTGGTTCCCGAAGTGTTGCCTTGTTTCCCACGACACATTGTACGGAACACTTCCCGATCATTGATCGGGGAGGTAGAAGTCAATGGCAGGTTAAGACAACATTCTTTTAAAAATAAGACCGTGGATTGAGCTCGGTCAATGTACAGTACGTAGATACATAGAATTAACAAAACTACTCTTGATCGACATTGTCTATCAATTGCTCTAAAGCACAATCCTTCTGAGAATAGCGAGCGGCCGACATCACATCATCATACACCAAGCTTAGAGGTATCTCTCGGCCGTCAGGGCCCACTGGACCAACCCGGGCCATATGCTCCGGGTCTAGCTTGGTGAAATGAGTCTTTACCATAGCCCATGCCTCGCGCTCTCCTTCTCGGCAAGACGAGATCTTCCATAATTCAAACCTTCGCCGAGATCCCTTAAAGCGACTGGCTAGTTCGGCCATGTTCTCTGACGGCACCTCTGATGGCCATAACGCCTTCGCCATACTCTTCATGGCCTTCCAGGCCCTCTCGTAAGTCTTCGACAGCTCCTTTAAAAGGTTCCCATCATAGGCGCTGACTTCTTCCTCGGGCCGCCCAGTCAGGAGACCTAACAAGCAGGTGTTGCATATCATCATTAAAACGCCAATGGTACTTGACCAACGGAACGGTCAGATCAGTGCTTACCAAATATGCCACCTTTTAGCTTCTGGTTTTCCTCCAAGGCCTGTGCCAGCTGAGTTTTCAAGCTCTCAATTTCCTCGGCCTTCCACTGATTCTCTGCCTTGAGCTCATTTTTCTCCTCCTGACTTCGCGTCAGCACTCGTTTACCAGCCTCCAGCTCCTTCCGCAACCCGCTTACGGCTTCCGCGGCTATATGGAATAAAAAGGTGTTAATGCATAGAATACACCGCATACCTTTCTACGCGTTGGGAAACAGTTCTTTCTACTTACCGAACAATTTGCTGCTGGCTTTTCGAGCCGCATCCAGTTCGGCCTTGGCTTCGACCAACTGTGTCCGGCTCACCTCAAGGTCCTCGGACAGCTTTTTGCTCTGCTCTCTTGCGGCCTATAGAAATAATATCATTAGAAATCCTTAACTCGGCCGTCCCGCCCAAATTAAGGCTCGGGGGCTAGTTGGTTAGGGAACATGATCTGCTTTCAAGCTATTTTAGTTACATACCTGCACTACGGCGGCAAAAAGACCGGCGATCCCTTCAAGACATGTCCGGGCCGCTCCAAGGTACGCATCCACCGAATTAAAGGCACTAAATTCCTGGTCGGCAAAGGCAGTATGACATAAAGTTTCCCTCCGACGGCGATGATTCATCACGCTCTCGACTTCGGAGTTGGTAACCGAAACAACATCGGAATCCGCCGGAGGCGCGCCGGCTGTTGCTTGTTCGGAGGAAGCTCCGGCTTGTGCCAAAGACTTAGGACCGGGGCTGCGATTCGGCGCACCCGGGGAATCTTCGGGCTGATGTAGGGGCACACGTCTTCTGCAAAATTAAGTAAGTTTTAATAAAAAGGTATTAAAAGCAACCCTCGCTATAATTCCGAAATACGTCACCTCTGGGCCGAGGAGGTAGGTGCTTCCGCTTCGGTGGAGGCCTTCCGCTTTGATCTCCCATTAGGGGCCAAAGCTGGCACGGTCCGCGCTCCTCCCAAGACGATCCGACGCGTAGTGCGGCGACCCTTGGGAGCGGAAGTCAGCACGTGGGGAATAGCCCGAGATGAGCGCCCAGTTCGGGAGAGGGTCTTCTTTTCACTTACTGTGGAAGAGGGAAGAGCCCTGGGGTGATCGGCTGTCAGAGCGACCTTGGTGCCGTCATGGCTCTCCTGATAAAACACCCCATCTTCAAAATCAATCGACGTCTCTGGGTCGTCATGATACCCTGGATCGTCGTCACGGGAATGATCCTCCGGTTGAGGAGGAGGGCAATTAATGGACACAACTTGACGCCTCCATCCCTGTTCAAATACAACCAGTCAGAGTTCGGGCGTAATCCGTAAGCTCAAGACAGTGGATTGTGGCTTACCCAGTCCGCCGGATTGTATCCCGATCAACCTTCCCGAATACTCATTCGAGCAAAGTCTGCCTCCTCTCCCTTGAAGAGATCAGCCAATATTTTGGCCAGAGCCGCCTTATTGTCTGGCCCTTGTCGCTGGTAGTGGGTTACATCATTAGTCCCGTTATAGCACCATAAAGGATGACCCCGTTGCTGGAGGGGTTGCACGCATCGGGTAATAGCAATGGCCATCACTTCGATCATGGTCAGCTTACTGCTAGTTAGTAGCCTGACCTTGGCCGCCAACGAACGCACCTCTTCGATGTCTTGTTGGGAAGGGCCTTTGGGCCACCAGTTGAACCACTTTATAGGCGGGTCGTTTGAGTATTCGGGCAACCCTTGCCGAATTGGATCGGTGAGGGGGACGTCTTCAATATAAAACCACTCCAAGGTCCATCCTTCGGCGGGATCTTTTCGCGGGGTTCCAATTGGGTACCCTGTCCCAGCTATACACCATACTTCGGCGCCGCCCACCTCGAATATGGATCCCCCCCGGTGGCGAGCGACAAGACAGAAATACTTCCTCCACAAATCGAAGTGGGCCTCGCAACTCAAAAATATCTCACAAAGAGCTAGAAAGCCAGAGATATGCAATATGGACCCTGGGGTGAGGTTGTGGAGCTGGATCCCGTAGAACTCCAACAAACCCCATAAAAAGGGATGAATGGGAAAGCCTAAACCTCTTAGAAGGAAGGGCACGAGACATACCCTCTCCTCCTTGCTCGGAGCGGGGGAGTTCTCGGCAAGGGCGCAGCCATCGACGAAGATGAGACCGACGCGGATAGGGACCAAATCTACCGAAGGGAGGAAACACTGCGTCTGCAAGTGCCTCAGCTGAAGGTGTGAAACTGAACAGCCCGACCAATCGCCTGGGAGTGGGCCATGCGGGCGCGAGGATGAACCTGGGAGGTCGGCCATGGCGTCGAGGAATTTCTTTGGTGTCGTTCTTTGTGAAAGGGGGGAGATAAGCTGTCCCCCGCACCTTTGGATCTATAAATAAGCGTCTCACCGTGAAGCTGGAAAGGACGGCTCATGGAAGGATGGCATTGGGCCGCGCGCCTTCTGAAAAGGTGCACGAAGCCCTTGCCCCGAGGAATGGCATGAAACTCTGATGGACCCACCTCAATCTCGAGATGTCTTCGGATCCCGGAATCTTGAAACTGTCCGGGCCTGAGCACATTAGTTTGGGCTCCGGATAGTGTTCGGCGAGATGGATACACGGCTCCAAACTGACTAAAGGAATAGAAGAACTCGTCTCGCAAGTCGATGATATGAAGATTCCAGAGGACAAACCCCGGCGTTGGAGGCTAGTTCGGGGGCTACTGAGGGAGTTATGGACTAAGGGGTCCTCGGGACGTCGTCCCATTGAATATGGGCCGGACTGGAGAAGCCGTATAGTGACGGGAGATCTATGAAGCCGTGGTGTGCCCTCCAAGTTAAGGATAGGCAGGATCTCTTTATCCCTTATTGTAATCTATCTCCGGTAACCCTAACCCTACCGGTGTCTATATAAACCGAGGGTTGTGGTCTTTAGGGCTAGAGCTATATTCATCACCTCATCACCTTAGGGTTTAGCTCATGCTGATCTCGAGGTAGATCTACTCTGTAATCATACTATACATCCAATACAATCAAGCAGGACGTAGGGTATTACCTCTTCGAGAGGGCCCGAACCTGGGTAAACACCATGTTCATTGTCCCTTGTTCCCCATCGATCCTAGATCCACAGCTCGGGACCCCCTACCCCGAGGTCTACCGGTTTTGACACCGACAGCTAGGTTTATCTATGTAGTATGTATTACGTAGCTTTTTTGTGTTCCATGATCTAGTATATGAGAGGTGTGATAGCTCCCGGGTGGCCCTACACCCTCATGAACAGTATAAATTCCGAAAGGCTTGAACTAAAACTTTTAACCATAAAACATGATCAAACATTTGATGTTCTTGCGGAGCCCTCACCAAAAACATTTGATGTTTTTTGCGGAGCCCTCACCAATAAACATTTACAAAATACATGTTTGAACTTTTTTTTGATACATGAAAACATTTTTCAAATACACTCTGAACATTTTTTTGAATAATACAAACATTTTTATTTAAAAAAAATTCAAATGTGCAGTTTACGTTTTCAAAATCTTAATTAATTAATTAATTTTTTGAATATTTCTAAAATGCAAACCAAAGAAGAAAAAAAAAAGAGAAAAAGGAAGGAACGAAGAAGGAGAATAAAGAAAAATCGCTGAAGCCGAACCAATAGTAGGTAGGTGAGGCCGAACCCTGAGGCGAGAAAAATCGCTGCCCGAATCAGCTACGCCTCGCTTACTGCGAGACGGACGTTCGCCTCGCCTCTATAATCGTATGTACTCGTAGCGGGCAATCCCAGTAATTGTCATTAGTTTTTTTTTGCGGCGAAGTAACTGTCATTAGTTAGTTCCCTTTTTCTCTTTTTCTTTTATCGCTTTATCCCGTCGGAAAAAATATTTCAAAAATTAGTTAGTTAAATGCTCAAGAAAATTAACCGTGCATTAAAAAAATTAATGAAATGTAGTAATATGTTCACTTAATTTAAAAAAATGTTAATACCTTTCAAAACAAATATTGGTAATATTTTAAAAATATTCACGAGTTCAAAAAATGTGTTCATGACATATATTTTTTAATGCTCATGAAAATGTACAACTTTGTTCGAGTATTTGTATATAATATACGTACCATACAAAAACCGTTCATGTCATTGAAAAAATAGTCATGCGTTTTAAAATATGTTACATGACATTTTTTTAAATGTTCATGAAATATAGGAGTAAATATTATTAGAGATGCGAGACTGATCTCGGGGAGGACGTCGAAGCCGACCATCTCTGGCACGGCCGAACATGCCGACGACGCTGCCGTTGTTGAGCACGGGAAGGCCGGCCTCACCCCAAGCCCAAGGGAAGAGGCCGTAGGTGGCCTGGCCTGGTTGCTCACGAAATTGAGTGAGGTGGGTGATGCACTGCTCGATTTCCAACTTGAGCTTGAGCTTGAAGGAACCCACCCAGCAGGCAACTTGAGTAGGCGCGCTGACCGTGGTTGTCGTTGCTGTACAACGATAATGATCGATCAGGTCGCCGCCATTTACTTGTTTTACTATCTTTCTTTTCATTTTAGAATTTAGACACACAATGATCCATCAGTTGGTAGCGGATAACTATCACACGCTAACTAGTAAAATTAGCAACAACTACATTGATCGATGCTAACTACTCCCTCCGTTTCTAAATATATATTTTTTTTAGATATTTCTATATGGTTTACATACGGATGTATATAGACGTATATTTTAGAGTGGAGATTCACTCATTTTACTTCGTATTTAGTCCATATTAGAATATCTAAAAAGGCATATATTTAGAAACGGAGGGAGTAGCGATTAATCTAACAAGACTCTCGCTTGACCTGATTAATTAGTCGGTACGATCCTCGTGTAGTTTTACGTTTCAGTGACTTAGTTGTTTAGGTTTTTACCTCGTTCAACATATTAGCTTTGGCAGAGGAGGCGATGGTGCCGTTGAATAAATAAGCTCCAGATCGTGTTCCTGGTGAGGCGTTCTCCTCTATGGTTGGCGATGTATTTGAGAATTAGTTCAAGCGGGGATGACATGGTGGCGGTGGCATCCTTGTGATGGACTTGTGTCCTCGCGCTCCGCCGTTGAGACGATGTTTGCTCCAGTGCCAGCGCGGATGCAAATAGTTGTCTACATCGGCGGCATCTGAAAAACAATGGATCATGTGCTAGGTTCGTGGTTGGTGGTTGACAAATATGGTTTCCTCCTCCGACGTCTTAGTTGAGCGAGGGTGCTAGATCTGGGGATCGATGTGTGTCGGGAGCTTCCCCAATCAGATTCTTTCAACTACAATGGCTTCGTCTTTGGTAAGCTACCTCAAGACAATTAGAGTATCTATTGCCATGCTCCCTAACCTCCCCTCCCCCTATACGCCCGGGCGGACAGCCCGATCATTGGCCGCTCACAAATTCTCGACCCAGACGGGCTCCTCAAACCGGCCCTATATGTCCACGCTGACTAGCACCCCTCATATCCGGCCCTATACATCCGGGGGGAGGAGGAAGAGGAAGAGGAGGAGCAGGTGTCGGATGCAATGATGGAGGAAAAGGAGGGTGAGGCGGAGCTGGTGCTTCCGGTTACTCAAGCCGGATTTGGCATGTGCGACGCACAAGCCGAGTATGAGGACGCCCAAGCGGAGGACACGACGGAGCATTATACCATCCTGGACTCCATCTGCTCGGAGCCGGAGGTAAAGGCAACCACCGCTACATCCACGACCGACGGGTTGAGGTGGATGCAATCTTCGCCGACATGGAGTCCGATGAGGAGCCGGAGCTGGCGCGGGAGGCGGCCATCCGCCAGGTGGCAGGTCCGTTCGGCACTGGCGACACGGACGTCATCTACATCTCCGACAACGAGTAGGAATAGGCTAGGTTTATCTATGTGGTATGTATTACGTAGCTTTTTTGTGTTTCATGATATAGTATGAGAAAGGCCTACGCCCTCATGAACAGTATAAATTTCAAAAAGCTTGAAAACAAAACAAAGAAATCTAAAACTTTAATGCCTCGGTTAGCACGGATGCCAGATCTGGAGTTTGAAGGCATGTCAGGGTGCTACCTCGATCAGATTCTTCCAACGGCAATGATAAGCTACTCCAAGACAACTTATGTGTATAAATTTATTCTCTTCAAGACCGGAAGAGCACAACATTTCTGAAGACTTGTTCGAAAATTTCACCCCACATACATACATGCATATAAATAATAATAAAATATTTTAAAAGATGGTAGAATAAAGCAGTAACTCAAGCCGGAGAAGCGGCCAATTCAAGTTGAATTCAACCCCGGGTGGGGCCGGGGAGCAATATAATGGAGAAGAGAATGGCTCAGCTCAATGCTCAGCCGGTCCCGCCGAAGAGGGCCTTGAGCTTCCTGATCTCCAACTCGTCTAGGAGGGTGACCTTGCTGAGCACCTCCGACGGGAGGTTGTTGGCGAAGAGCGCAAAGTCGAGGGTCTGCACGACGGGGTTGTGGCTGCTGTAGGTGGAGAGCGCCACCGCGGTGGTGTTGCCGAGGTTGTACTGGAAGTGCGGCTGGCCCTGCGGGAGCACCATCAGGTCGCCCTTGTACAAGGTGTTGGTGTAGACCCTGTTGGAGGTGCCGCTGATGAAGCCGCACGACAGGGTGCCCTCCACCACGAAGATGAGCTCCGTGGCGGCCGGGTGCCAGTGCAGCGGCACCACGCCTCCTACGGCCAAGTCGGCGCGCGCGGCGGAGATGCCCAGCCCGTTCACGCCGGGGAAGCTGGTGACGAAGGCCGAGGACAAGCTGATCTTGAAGGGGTTGATGGTCGGGCCTGTGGTGGCTAGGCCGCGGTAGTAGAAATCATCGGCGGTGACGGCGGGCTGGGGCTTGCACGGGTAGCCGGCCGGCGTGTCGCTGCTGGCCAGGTCGGCCACGCAGAACTCCTTGGCCAGCTGGGCCGCCTGGGCGACACACCAAAAGGGCAGCAGCAAGGGCAGGAGGAGGAGCGAGGCCTTTGCCATGGCGTTCATACTTCAAATTAATGTGTGTGATCCACTCTTGAGGCCGTACGTACTTGTGTTTGTATCATACCCTGATACCCATATATATATATATATATATATATATAGGACTAGGAGAAGGGGTGGTGCAAATGGATATCCAAATCCAAATTTGAGAGTTTGATCCATTCAGTCAGTGCACAACTTCAAATTGATCAGCCATATATATATGCAACTTGAAATTGATCAACTATATATGCAACTTAATTAGAGCAAGTCAAGGATGAGGCCGGCCGGTTGCGTGTGGTTAACTGTCTGTCACACCGCGCGCCGGCGGCTATCGAGGCGAGCAAGTGGATCAGAAAATCATTTTTCATTTTTTTGGGCTCTGGAATTCCACGGGATGGAGATGAGATTCGTGCATTTGGTTGTGCTACCTATAATTTACTCTAAACGAGTTGCGCATGCAACCTTAGTTTAGTGGATCACCCATGTGCTTAAATTCCAAAACCGTGGCAAATCACGCAACATCTCCCGGAAACTATTCAAAACATAGCACGTACGTTAGAGAGATTATTACAATAATTAAGCAACACCGACTAAACTCAAACAAAGCCCGACGCTGAAAACCTAGGCCCGAGCCCGGCCTGGCCCGACCGTCGGGCCTACTAAATTGGGCCCGAGCCCCAAAAAGCCTGACACGCTTGGTCGGCCCAGCCCGACTATGACTAAAATCTTGTTTTCCGCAAGCCCGAGCCCGGCCCGATCTTCCCGTCAGGCTCAATTTCGAGGCGTGAGCCGGCCCGATGGCACACTCAGGTCCGGCCCGGGTCGGATCGGGCCATCCGGGCCAGGCTGACCATGGCCAGGTATAGCAAGAGGTATGTAACCTCACAAAGCATGCTTTAACACTTGGGACCAGCCGTCATGTTTGGTTAGGCCACCCGGGTGATCTTTGGTTCGTCCTTGTAAACGTTGTTGTCGATGTTCTGGGAACCAGGGTACCCAGACTTGTCTACCTGCGGCCCACGGCATGACTGCCTCGACGGCCTGGTACGGCCCCTCTCCAAGACCACCAAGACAAGACCCTCGCGAGGGGCCAGGCCTCGCGAGGAGGATGGCGTCAAGACCTCCCGAGGGAGCGGCCTACCCAGGCGGCCTCCCGAGGAGCGAAGATTTCTATGCAGGTACCCAGCCTCACGAGGCTGCGATGACGTGAGCCATGACGACCAAGGCCAGGCGGGCGCCAGCGGGCGCAGAGGAGGCAGTTTCCTCTTTGGTGCTAAGGAGGCAAGGACAGGCGTGGGTTCCCGAGAAATCTCCCAAAGGTTTCCATTCCGGTGCTACAAGACCAAGAACACAGGCTCAGTAAGGCGGAGGTCATCACCGAGCCCACCGCTGCGTCACGACCAGAAGCTTTGCAGGAGAAGACCATCTTTTGTCAGGACAGGATGTACTACTTGTCCCCTTTCAAATTGACCGTTGTGGTATCCCTTCCCGCCTAAGTTTCGAGGGAACACTAGTAGAAAATGGGGCATCCATCTAAGCCTTTGGTACCGGTTCCCTTACGAACCGGTACCAAAGGGGTCATTTGCACCGGTTTGGGGGCTCAGGCGGGCGAGGAGCTCTGGCACCGGTTTGGGAGGGGCTTTCGTACCGGTTCGTGTTAGGAACCGGTACGAAAGGTCTTTGGCAAAAGAAAAAAGAAAATTAAAAAAACCCTTTGGCACCGGTTGGTACCACCAACCGGTACGAAAGGTCTTTCGTACCGGTTGGTGGTACCAACCGGTGCCAAAGGACCTCCCCCTGTGTTAACTTAGGCGCGCGAGGCCAACTGTGCCAAAAAACCAGCAGCGCCGCACACAGAGCCGAGCTCGCCGTCACCCGCAGCTCCACGCGCCGCCGCCGTCGCCATCACCCGCAGCTCCACGCGCCGCCGCGGTCGCCGTTGCCCGCAGCGCCACGCCACCGTCGCCCGCAGCAGCAAGGTCGCCGTCGTCGCCGCGTCGCCCGCCGCTCCACCTCTCCCCGGGCCGGCAACCCGAGGTGAGGACCGCCCTCCTCTCCCTCCCTCGCCTCGCCTCCCTCGCCTCGCCTCCCTCACCTCCCAGGCCGCTGCGCGCCTCGCCGGGAGGAGCCCGCGCGCGCGTCGACTGCCGCGCCGCGCTCGCTGGCGGCCTCCCCTCACGCACGCTCGCGGCCTGTTCGACGAAATGCCGCGCCGCGCCGCGGCCATCTACCCCTGGTAGCCGCCGTGCGGAGGGTAGGCGCCGGCGGCATGGCCATAGCCGTGCTGCTGAACATGGCCGCCGCCGCGTGGAGGCCCCTTTAATACCGGTTCGTAAGGAACCGGTACGAAAGGGGGGGGGGCTTTTGTACCGGATTTTTTATACCGGTTGCGCAACCGGTACGAAAGGCCCTCTGGAACCGGTACGAATGCCCCTTTTTCTACTAGTGGAAGAGGACCAAGGCCACTATAAATATAGGTTAGCCACCACCATAGAGAGGGTCGACTCATTCTCACCCCCGAGCCCTCGCGAGGTTGTTCATCCTCTGTACTAGTTCATCCTCAGCCCCTCGTAAGGCCAATCCACCACAAAGCAGGAGTAGGGTTTTACACCGCAAGGTGGCCCGAGCCTGGGTAAACTATGGTGTTCATCTTCTTCCTTGTTCACGCAAGTCCGACTAGGCTAGGCTGTGGGGCAACGAGTTGGCAGGCTTGAGAGGTTGAGTTCTTCGCACACGCCCCAGAGTTCGAACCTTCTTGGGTCTGCGGAGCCCTGAATCCGACATTTGGCGCGCCAGGTAGGGGCGTGTCGAAGTCCTTCTTCCACCATTCGCTTCGCCTCCGTTCCGTCGCTCCCATGGCTGACGCTCGCCGTGTCCGTGCTGAGCGCCGGGCTGCTCGTGTCGCCCAGACGGCACCCGTGGGCAACGGCGCTCCTCGCCGCTCTGCCTCCCCGGTAGCTAACGCTGCCACTGACCCTGCCGCTCGTGAGCAGCAGGATTCGTCGCTGCCACCTTCCGTGCGGCATGATGGCCGCACCGCAACTCCATCGCCCACTCTAGCATCGCCATCGTCTTCCCATGCTCGCCGCGGGCCGGCAAACGCACAGGCTGCACTGCTCATGGCCCGTGAGCTCCTGCGCTACCACCCGGCCAACGACCTCTACGACGACTGGCTTCGCCGCATCACCGAGCTCGTCAGTGCCGCCGGCGAGGCCCCTGCACCGTCCCGCTCGCTCCTTCCCCCACCATCTCAGGCGGGTGACGTGGCCCACGGCGTGCCTCCTCCTCCTCCTCCTCTGCGCGGCGCCAACCCCGAGCACAGGCGTGACGCGCCCCAGCACGACCCACTGCGCAGGGCGCCGACGCGCGATGAGCAAGCTGCCAGGTGATCCAGCGCCCGCAAGCCGATGCGCACGCGCTCCCAGCACCACAGCGCCAGCACTAGGACTGCATGTCGCCGAAGGTCGCGGCGCGCGGGCGTCAAGACCGAGCTCCACCCTAGCGGCCCGCACCTGTGAGTGTGGCAGGCTGTCGTGCTTTCACCCCGGAGCTGCGCCGCGTTGTATGGCCCGGCAAGTTAAAGCCGGATCTGCCTCCGCGTTACGATGGCACCCCTGTCGGCGCTGAGCATCGAAGCGGCAAACGGCGACGACAAGTTCATGGCGAACTGGTTCCCCATGGCCCTCAAGGACGGCGCGCGCTCTTGGCTCCTAAACCTCCCGGTGGGGTCGATCTCCTCCTGGGACGAGCTTTGTGAGTGTTTCATCACCAACTTTCAGGGTACTCGCGACCGCGCTCCTGCAGTGGGCAACCTGCGGCGCGTGAAGCAGCAGCCGGGCGAGACCTTGCACAAGTACATACATCACTTCACAAACGTCCGTCTCAGGATCCCGAAGGCGTCCGACGAAGCCATCATCTCAGCGTTCTCTAAGGGTGTCCGGGATGTCAAGATGAAGGAGGAGCTCGCCATCAACGAGGACCTGTGCTCGGCCCTGGAGATGTTCAACCTGGCAAACAAGTGTGCAAGGGCCGAGGAGGGCCGCCTCTCCCTCCTGGAGCTTTCTGAAGCAGACCCCAAGGACAAGAAGGCCAAGGCTAAGGAGGCGAAGCGCAAGGGTCCCGCCGTTTGCGGCTGAACCTGAGATGAAGCGCTGTCATGAACACGACGAACCCCCCAGGGGCAACCGCCGTGCTGCATCTTCCACAATGTACACAGCCACAACACCAATGACTGCCAAGAGCTCAGGGCTCTCCGCGATGGGCGCCTTGGTCGCCGCCCCGAGCGTGGTGACCGGGGCTACGGCCGCGGAGGAGACTGTGGCGAAGGCCGCTGGGACAACCGCGACCCCCGTCAGGACTGGCGCGATCAGCCTCGTGAGGACCGCTGGCGCGACGAGCCTCGCGACGGGTTCTGGCGTGATTAGCCTCGTGAGGCCCGTCCTCAGGGCAATGCTGGCCTCCCTCCGCTTCCGCCGCCGCCAAGGAGAAACGACGACAACTGGCAGGACGATGGGGCTAGGGGCTTCCAAGAACCTTGTGCTATCGCCTGCATCTTGGGTGGTGCTACTTCTTGAGCTTGCATTAGTTTTTTCCTTGAAGAGGAAATGGTGATGCAGCAAAGTAGAAATAAGTATTTCCCTCAGTTAGAGAACCAAGTTATCAATCCAGTAGGAGGTACAAGCAAGTCTCCAATCTATGCACCTACACAAACAATCAAACACTTGCACCCAACGCGATAAAGGGGTTGTCAATCCCTTAACGGTCAATTGCAATGGTGAGATCTGATAGAGATAGATATAAAAGATTACTAAAACATAAAATAAAATAAAAGTAAATAACTTGCAGCAAGATATTTTTGGTATTTTTGGTTTATAGATCTGAAAATATATAAGGGAAAATAGACCCGGGGGGCATAGGTTTCACTAGAGGCTTCTCTCTTGAAGGAAAATAATACGGTGGGTGAACAAAATACTGTCAAGCAATTGATAGAAAAGCGCAAAGTTATGATGATATCCAAGGCAATGATTATGCATATAGGCATCACTTGCGTGTCAAGTAGACCGAAACGATTCTGCATCTACTACTATTACTCCACACATCGACCGACTCCTGCCTGCATCTAGAGTATTAAGTTCAAGAGAACAGAGTAACGTATTAAGTAAGATGACATGATGTAGAGGGATAAACTCAAGCAATATGATGAAAACCCCATTTTTTTATCCTTGATGGCAACAATACAATACGTGCCTCGCTTCCCTACTATGTCACTGGGTGAGGACACCGCAAGATTGAACCCAAAACTAAGCACCTCTCCCATTGCAACAAGAACCAATCTAGTTGGCCAAACTAAACCGATAATTCGAAGAGAAATACAAAGATATCAAATCATGCATATAAGAATTCAGAGAAGATTCAAATAATATTCATAGATAATCTGATCATAAATCCACAATTCATCGAATCTCGACAAACACACCGCAAAAGAATATTACATCGGATAGAACTCCAAGAACATCGAGGAGAACATGGTATTGAAGATCATAGAGAGAGAAGAAGCCATCTAGCTACTAGCTATGGACCCGTAGGTCTGAGGTAAACTACTCACGCTTCATCGAAAGGGCAATAGGGTTGATGTAGATGCCCTCCATGATCGAATCCCCATCCGGTAGAACGCACCTAGCTAGGCATAATGCAATAGATTTAGGTATTGTCATCTTTGGTATGCTTTTCCATAGATGTGTTCTCATAATGGATTCATATGGTAACTTAATTTTCTTTCTTGGAAAGTGTTCCATGCCCTTCCTTAACAGAAATTGAAATCTAATGTTTCCTTCTTTCATATCAATAATTGCACTAATTGTTCTAAGGAAAGGTCTACCAAGAATAATAGGACATGTAGGATTGCAATCTATATCAAGAATAATGAAATCTACGGGCACATAATTCCTATTTGCAACAATAAGAACATCATTAATCCTTCCCATAGGTTTTTTAATAGTGGCATCTGCTAGATGCAAATTTAAAGAACAATCATCAAATTCATGGAAACCTAGCACATCACATAAAGTTTTCGGAATCGTGGAAACGCTAGCACCCAAATCACACAAAGCATGGCACTCATAATCTTTAATTTTAATCTTAATAGTAGGTTCCCACTCATCATAAAGCTTTCTAGGGATAGAAACTTCCAACTCAAGTTTTTCTTCAAAAGATTTCATCATAGCATCAACGATATGTTTAGTAAAAGCTTTATTTTGATTATAAGCGTGAGGAGAATTCAACATGGATTGCAACAAGGAAATACAATCTATCACAGAACAATTATCATAATTAAAGTCCATGAAATCCAAAAGTGTGGGTTCATTGCTACTTAAAGTTTTGACCTCTCCAATCCCACTTTTATCAATTTTTGCAACAAGATCTATAAACTCCGAATCATTGGGACGCCTTCTAGCTAAAGTTGACTCATCTCCAGTCCCATCTTTATCAAGATTTATATTAGAAAACAAAGATTCAATAGGAGTCACATCAATCACTTTAAGATCTTCATCATTATTTTCATGAGAGATTGAAGAACACGCTTTTACAATCCAATCTCGCTTAGCCCGCATCCTAGCGGTTCTTTCTTTACATTCATCAATAGAAATTATCATAGCTTTTAGAGACTCATTAATATCATGCTTGGGTGTTATAGATCTAATTTTCAAAGAATCAATCTCAAGCGAAATTCTATCAACGTTCCTAGCCAAATCATCAATCTTGAGCAATTTTTCTTCAACCATAGCATTGAAAACTTTTTGGGAACTAATAAATTCTTTAATATTGTTATCAAGATCAGAGGGCATCTTATTATAATTTCCACAAGAATTTTTGTAGGAATTACCATAATTATTAGAGGCATTACTAGGAAACGGCCTAGGGTTGAAATTACCTCTATACGCGTTATTACCAAAATTGTTCCTGCCAACAAAATTCACATCCATAGATTCATTATTATTTCCAATCAAAGAAGACAAAGGCATATCATTGGGATCAATAGGATCACTCTTACTAGCAAATAATTTCATTAATTCATCCATCTTTCCACTCAAAGTATTTATTTCTTCAATTGCATGCACTTTTTTACTAGTGGAAGATCTTTCGGTATGCCATTGAGAGTAATTTGCCATAACATTATCTAGGAGTTTGGTGGATTCTCCTAATGTGATTTCCATAAAAGTACCACCCGCAGCGGAATCCAAAAGATTTCTAGATGCAAAATTCAATCCCGCATAAAAAATTTGTATAATCATCCATAAACTCAAACCATGCGTAGGACAATTTATTATCATCAATTTCATCCTCTCCCAAGATTGTGCAACATGCTCATGATCAAGTTGCTTAAAATTCATTATATCGTTCCTACGGGAGATGATCTTAGCGGGCGGAAAATACTTGGAAATAAAAGCATCTTTACACTTATTCCATGAATCAATACTATTTTTATGCAAAGATGAAAACCAAGTTTTAGCACGATCTCGTAGTGAGAACGGAAATAGCTTCAATTTAACAATATCATTATCCAAATCTTTCTTCTTTTCCATATCACACAACTCAACGAAAGTATTTAGATGGGATGCGGCATCTTCACTAGGAAGGCCGGAAAATTGTTCTTTCATAACAAGGTTCAGCAAAGCGGCATTAATTTCATAAGATTCCGCACTAGTGGCGGGAGCAATCGGAGTACTAATAAAATCATTATTATTAGTGTTGGAAAAATCACACAACTTGGTATTCTCTTGAGTCATCATAACAAAGCAAGCAATCTAACACACAAGCAAACAAAAGGCAAACGAAAAGACGAACGAAAGAAGGGCGAATAAAAAGGCAAATATTTTTGTATTTTTCTGAAAATTGTTTTAGAAGTGGGGGAGAGGACAACGAGAGGCAAATGGAAAATAATATAATGCAAGAGATGAGAGTTTATGATGGGTACTTGGTAGGCTTGATGTAGAACCTCCCCGGCAACGGCGCCAGAAATTCTTCCTACTACTTCTTGAGCTTGCGTTGGTTTTTCCCTTCAAGAGGAAAGGGTGATGCAGCAAAGTAGAGATAAGTATTTCCCTCAGTTAGAGACCAAGGTATCAATCCAGTAGTAGGTACAAGCAAGTCTCCAATCTATGCACCTACACAAACAATCAAACACTTGCACCCAACACGATAAAGGGGTTGTCAATCCCTTCACGGTCAATTGCAATGGTGAGATCTGATAGAGATAGACATAAAAGATTACTAAAACGTAAAATAAAATAAAAGTAAATAAATTGCAGCAAGATATTTTTGGTATTTTTGGTTTATAGATCTGAAAATATATAAGGGAAAATAGACCCGGGGGCCATAGGTTTCACTAGAGGCTTCTCTCTTGAAGGAAAATAATACGGTGGGTGAACAAAATACTGTCAAGCAGTTGATAGAAAAGCGCAAAGTTATGATGATATCCAAGGCAATCATTATGCATATAGGCATCACGTCCGTGTCAAGTAGACCGAAATGATTCTGCATCTACTACTATTACTCCACACATCGACCGACTCCTGCCTGCATCTAGAGTATTAAGTTCAAGAGAACAGAGTAACGTATTAAGTAAGATGACATGATATAGAGGGATAAACTCAAGCAATATGATGAAAACCCTATCTTTTTATCCTTGATGGCAACAATACAATACGTGCCTCGCTACCCCTACTATGTCACTGGGTGAGGACACCGCAAGATTGAACCCAAAACTAAGCACCTCTCCCATTACAAGAAGAACCAATCGAGTTGGCCAAACTAAACTGATAATTCGAAGAGAAATACAAAGATATCAAATCATGCATATAAGAATTCAGATAAGATTCAAATAATATTCATAGATAATCTGATCATAAATCCACAATTCATCGAATCTCGACAAACACACCGCAAAAGAATATTACATCGGATAGAACTCCAAGAACATCGAGGAGAACATGGTATTGAAGATCATAGAGAGAGAAGAAGCCATCTAGCTACTAGCTATGGACCCATAGGTCTGAGGTAAACTAGTCACGCTTCATCGGAAGGGCAATAGGGTTGATGTAGATGCCCTCCGTGATCGAATCCCCCTCCGGCAGATCACCGGAAAAGGCCCTAAGATGGGATCTCACTGGAACAGAGGCTTGCGGCGGCGGAAAAGTATTTTCGTGAACGCCTCTAATGGTTTGGGAATATTTGGGAATTTATAGGCCGAAGATTAGGGTTAGAGGAGCTCCGAGGGACCCACAAGGCAGGGGACGCCCCCCCTGGGGCACGCCCTACACCCTTGCCGTCTTCTCGAAACTCCTTTTCCTTTGTCTGCAAGTCCTACATGTGTCTTCTGGTCCAGGAAAAATCATCGTAAAGTTTTATTCTGTTTGGACTCCGTTTGATATTCCTTTTCTGCGAAACTCAAAAACAAGGAAAAAATAGAAACTGGCACTGGCACTGGGTTAATAAGTTAGTCCCAAAAATAATATAAAATAGCATATTAATGCATATAAAACATCCAAAACATATAATATAATAGCATGGAACAATCAAAAATTATAGATACGTTGGAGACGTATCAAGCATCCCCAAGCTTAATTCCTGCTCGTCCTCGAGTAGGTAAATGATAAAAACAAATTTTTTGATGTGGAATGCTACCTAACATATTTATCCATGTAATTTTCTTTATTGTGGCATGAATATTCAGATCCATAAGATTCAAAACAAAAGTTTAATATTGACATAAAAACAATAATACTTCAAGCATACTAACAAAGCAATCATGTCTTCTCAAAATAACATGGCCAAAGAAAGTTATCCCTACAAAATCATATATTCTGGCTATGCTCCATCTTCATCACACAAAGTATTAAATCATGCACAACCCCGATGACAAGCCAAGCAATTGTTTCATACTTTTGATGTTCTCAAACTTTTTCAACTTCCATGCAATACATGAGCGTGAGCCATGGATATAGCACTATAGGTGGAATAGAATATGGTGGTTGAGGAGAAGACAAAAAGAAGGAGATAGTCTCACATCAACTAGGTGTATCAACGGGCTATGGAGATGCCCATCAACAAATATCAATGTGAGTGAGTAGGGATTGCCATGCAACGGATGCACTAGAGCTATAAGTGTATGAAAGCTCAAAAAGAAACTAAGTGGGTGTGCATCCAACTCGCTTGCTCACGAAGACCTAGGGCAATTTGAGGAAGCCCATCATTGGAATATACAAGCCAAGTTCTACAATGAAAAATTCCCACTAGTATATGAAAGTGACAATATAGGAGACTCTCTATCATGAAGATCATGGTGCTACTTTGAAGCACAAGTGTGGAGAAAGGATAGTAGCATTGCCCCTTCTCTCTTTTCTCTCATTTTTTTTATTTTGGGCTCTTTGGCCTCTCTTTTTTTTCTTTCCCTTTTTTTCTCTTTTTTTATTTTATTTTTCGTCCGGAGTCTCATCCCGACTTGTGGGGGAATCATAGTCTCCATCATCATTTCCTCACATGGGACAATGCTCTAATAATGATGATCATCACACTTTTATTTACTTACAACTCGATACTTAGAACAAAATATGACTCTATATGAATGCCTCCGGCGGTGTACCGGGATGTGCAATGACTCAAGAGTGACATGTATAAAAATATGAATGGTGGCTTTGCCACAAATACGATGTCAACTACATGATCATGCAAAGCAATATGACAATGATGAAGCGTGTCATAATAAACGAAACGGTGGAAGTTGCATGGCAATATATCTTGGAATGGCTATGGAAATGCCATAATAGGTAGGTATGGTGGCTGTTTTGAGGAAGGTATATGGTGGGTGTAATGCACCGGCGAAAGTTGCACGGCACTAGAGAGGCTAGCAATGGTGGAAGGGTGAGAGTGCGTATAATCCATGGACTCAACATTAGTCATAAAGAACTCACATACTTATTGCAAAAGTCTATTAGCTATAGAAACAAAGTACTAAACGCATGCTCCTAGGGGGATATATTGGTAGGAAAAGACCATCGCTCGTCCCCGACCGCCACTCATAAGGAAGACAATCAATCAATAAATCATGCTCCGACTTCATCACATAACGGTTCACCATACGTGCATGCTACGGGAATCACAAACTTTAACACAAGTATTTCTACCAATCCACAATTACTCACTAGCATGACTCTAATATCACCATCTTTATATCTCAAAACAATATGCAAGGAATCAAACTTCTCATAGTATTCATTGCACTTAATATGAAAGCTTTTATTATATCCCTCTTGGATGCCCATCATATTAGGACTAACTTCATAACCTAAGAAAATTACCATGCTGTTTAGAGACTCTCAAAATAATATAAGTGAAGCAAGGGAGTTCAAAATTTTCTATAAAATAAAGCCACCGCTGTGCTCTAAAAAGATATAAGTGAAGTACTAGAGCATATTGCCTAGCTCAAAAGATATAAGTGAAGCACATAGAGTATTCTAATAAATTCATGATTAATGCGTGTCCTGCTCAAAAGGTGTGTACAGAAAGGATGATTGTGGCAAACTAAAAAGCAAAGACTCATATCATACAAGACACTCCAAGGAAAACACATATCATGTGGTGAATAAAAATATAGCCTCAAGTAAATTTACCGATGGATTGAAGACGAAAGAGGGGATGCCTTCCGGGGCATGCCCAAGCTTAGGCTCTTGGTTGTCCTTGAATATTACCTTGGGGTGCCTTGGGCATCCCCAATCTTAGGCTCTTGCCACTCCTTATTCCATAGCCCATCAAATCTTTACCCAAAACTTGAAAACTTCACAACAGAAAACTCATGAGATCCGTTAGTATAAGAAAATAAAATCACCACTTTTGGTACTGTTGTGAACTCATTCTTTATTTATATTGGTGTAATATCTACTGTATTCCAACTTCTCCATGGTTCATACCCCCCGATACTACCCATAGATTCATCAAAATAAGCAAACAACACAAAGAAAACAGAATCTGTCAAAAACAGAACAGTCTGTGAAGATCCGAATTGTTCTAATACTTATGTAATTCCAACAATTATGAAAAATTAGGAAAACATAGGCAATTTGTATATCAATATTGTGTAAACAATTCAGAGTTTTTCATCTCTTCTGTGAATTATTAAAATTCTGCAACTGGACACAAAAGTTTCTGTTTTTCAGCAAGATCAAATCAACTACCACCATAAGCCATCCCAAAGGTCTTACTAAAACACTAATTAAAACACCAAAACACAATTACTAAAGAGGTAATAATGTGTATTTTATTCAAGAACAGAAGCAAAACAAAAAACATAAAAATAAAATTGGGTTGCCTCCCAACAAGCGCTATTGTTTAATGCCCCTAGCTAGGCATAATGCAATAGATCTAGGTATTATCATCTTTGGTATGCTTTTCCATAGATGTGTTCTCATAATGGATTCATATGGTAACTTAATTTTCTTTCTTGGAAAGCGTTCCATGCCCTTCCTTAACGGAAATTGAAATCTAATGTTTCCTTCTTTCATATCAATAATTGCACCAATTGTTCTAAGGAAAGGTCTACCAAGAATAATAGGACATGTAGGATTGCAATCTATATCAAGAATAATGAAATCTACGGGCACATAATTCCTATTTGCAACAATAAGAACATCATTAATCCTTCCCATAGGTTTTTTAATAGTGGCATCTGCTAGATGCAAATTTAAAGAACAATCATCAAATTCATGGAAACCTAGCACATCACATAAAGTTTTCGGAATCGTGGAAACGCTAGCACCCAAATCACACAAAGCATGGCACTCATAATCTTTAATTTTAATCTTAATAGTAGGTTCCCACTCATCATAAAGCTTTCTAGGGATAGAAACTTCCAACTCAAGTTTTTCTTCAAAAGATTTCATCATAGCATCAACGATATGTTTAGTAAAAGCTTTATTTTGATTATAAGCATGAGGAGAATTCAACATGGATTGCAACAAGGAAATACAATCTATCAAAGAACAATTATCATAATTAAAGTCCTTGAAATCCAAAAGAGTGGGTTCATTGCTACTTAAAGTTTCGACCTCTCCAATCCCACTTTTATCAATTTTTGCATCAAGATCTATAAACTCCGAATCATTGGGACACCTTCTAGCTAAAGTTGACTCATCTCCAGTCCCATCTTTATCAAGATTTATATTAGAAAACAAAGATTCAATAGGAGTCACATCAATCACTTTAAGATCTTCATCATTATTTTCACAAGAAATTGAAGAACATGCTTTTACAAGCCAATCTCGCTCAGCACGCATCCTAGCGGTTCTTTCTTTACATTCATCAATAGAAATTATGATAGATTTTAGAGACTCATTAATATCATGCTTGGGTGGAATAGATCTAATTTTCAAAGAATCAATCTCAAGCGAAATTCTATCAACGTTCCAAGCCAAATCATCAATCTTGAGCAAATTTTTTTCAACCATAGCATTGAAAACTTTTTGGGAACTAATAAATTATTTAATATTGTTCTCAAGATCAGAGGGCATCTTATTATAATTTCCATAAGAATTGTTGTAGGAATTACCATAATTATTAGAGGCATTACTAGGCAGGGGCGCCCCCACCCCCCCCCCCCCCCCCGTGGGGCGCGCCCTGCACCCTTGTCGTCGCCTCGGGACTCCTTTTCCTTGGTCTCCAAGTCCTACGTGTGTCTTCTGGTCCAAGAAAAATCATCATAAAGTTTTATTCTGTTTGGACTCCGTTTGATATTCCTTTTCTGTAAAACTCAAAAACAAGGAAAAAACAGAAACTGGCACTGGGCTCTGGGTTAATAGGTTAGTCCCAAAAATAATATAAAATAGCATAGTAATGCATATAAAACATCCAAAAAAGATAATATAATAGCATGGAACAATCAAAAATTATAGATACGTTGGAGACGTATCAGGTGGTGCGCAGGCCCCAGCCTCACAACGCATCTTCAAGCAGTTCGCTCGTGAAGTGAATGCAGCCCTCCCGAGGCTCAAGGCCGCACGTCCCCTCAAGTGGTCACAGTACGCCATCACTTTCGACTCCAAGGATCACCTCAAGTGCTCGGCCGCCGGAGGCATGCTTCCCATGCTCTGCACGCCCACCATCAGCAACGTCCTCATCACCAAAACCCTTATCGACGGTGGCGCGGGGCTCAACGCTCTCTCTGTTGAGACGTTCGAGACGCTCCAAGTGCCCTATGATCAGCTTCTTCCAACCAAACCTTTCTCAGGGGTGACCGACGCCTCCACCATCCCCCTGGGGCAGATACGCCTCCCGGTCACCTTCGGCAACCGCAACAACTACCACACCGAGCTCATCGATTTCGACGTCACCCACATCGGCCTCCCGTAAAACGCCATCCTTGGTTATCCGGCCCTTGCCAAGTTCATGGCGGTGACTCACCACGGCTACAATGTCCTCAAGATGCCAGGGAATGGCGGCATCATCACAGTCGCCTGCGATGAAAAGGATGCGGTGTGCTCCCTCGAGCGTGCATACCAAGCCGCGGTGGCTGACAACCTAGATGATGAGGGCGTCGTCCTGCCTCCTGAGACCACACCCAAGAAGAAGAGGCAGCTCCTCCTCAAGAGTCATCAGGGGGCTAGCACACCTGCCGACGGTACTTCAGGCCCCGCACCCGCTACTGGGGCGCCTCTTCCTCCCGCATAGGAAGGCACGCCTGGTGCCTCCCTCAGGACGGGCTTGGGGGCTCCTTTCTGGAGACCCTCTGACCTAACCAGGGCAACGAGGGAGGTGCTCAGCGTGCTTCGATGCGCGCCCCCACGAGCAAGGCGCACGGCGCGAGGCGCCAGGTGCGCTAGAGTTCATCGTCAAGGTGATCGAGGAGCTTCAGGAGGCAAGGGCGATGCGCGGCGAGCGGCGCCCCACACAGCCTCCCAGTGCAGCTGCGGCCCCTGACGTGGGCAGCGAGCTGCGCGTCTGCATCAACATCCCGGGCCTCAATAGGGCTGCTTCGCAGGACCTCTTCTGGCCGTCCCGCGTCGGCCGGAGTGGGGGCTACCCCTGCAGCTACGTCCGCATGCCGTTTGGCCTGCTGAACGTGGCCGCCTCGTACCAGCGCTTCGCGCAGGGTGCCATGGCGGCTCGTGAGGCCAGGCGCCAGGCGGTCCTGTCGAAGGAAGTGCCGGACCCTCGCGAGCCCGGTGGGCCTCCAGAGCCGCCCGACTCGTGAGGAGCGATTTCTGTAGCGAGTGTCTTCAGCTACCTCGACTCTCCTACAACAATGGTGTCAGGTGACTTTTTGGTTTGTTCAGATTGATGGTGCCCCCTGGGCTGCATCATCCTCAGGCTGCTAGGGCCCGTCCTCGCAGCTGCATCATTTCGATTCAAGTATTCTGGACTAGTTATGCCTGCTTGAGTTACTATGGTTGTTAACATTGCACCTGATGATCTATCATCTCTGGAGTTGCCCTTGCGGTCCACGCGCGTTGCTAACCCGCCTCTTGCTCATCCCGCGAGGGGGGCTACCGGCACGGCACCTGTGCTTGGGTCCGTCCCTGCAGCGCTGATAAACCTAAGAAACTGAGCTCTGGCTCGCGACCAGCCTTGCGCACGTCACCTCACCAGGTCCTTAGTGCCTTCGTCTTATCGCGGAAAGATCATGGGCAGAACAGCAAGCGCGGCTACAATTTGTATTTCGTGACTGACTAATGCGCAGGAGCCTCCGGAGATAGGACCTCGAGCGGCTTCGCCAACACCTCACCACTTCAGAAGGATGCTACACCACGTACCATTGGGCACAACCCCTCCTAGGCACCCCCGTGGGGCGAGCTACTCCTTTCTCGCACAAGTCGCTTGCACGTTAAAATGGGGGCCCTTGAGCACCGCGCCTCAGGGGCTCCTACTGGCTCTCGAGCCCTCACCCCCTGGCCTTGACCACGGCATCGCGACCTGGCATACCAGCGGCGGCTGAGTCCTGCTCGAGGGCCGGGTCCTAAGAACGTAGAGCACCATAATGAGCGAGAGAAGTGGGGTCGCAAAACCTCACGGATGGGTACCAAGGGAGGGGCGCGACCCGACACCGGTGGCGCTCTCCTCTCGAAATAAAAGGGACATCAGTGTTCTCTCACACCCTTCGCGGGGTTCGCCTTAATTTATTTCAGTACAGGTAGCGTGCTCAAAATTAAAGGGCCAAGAAAGTTCTCCCTCGCGACAAGGAAACCACCGCAGGCTGCAACGCTAAGCTAAGTCGCCTCACACGCACCAGCGTGAACTTCGTTGTGGGCATCTTGTTTCCTACGACCTCCCTCGGGCAAGGAAACCTCCCTCTTAGTCCTTCGGGAGCTGCTAGCGCGCTAAAGGGGACCTCCTGAGCACCGCGCCTCGGGGGCTCTTACCGGACCTCAGGCCACTCACCTCCTGGCCTTGACCATGGCATCGCGACCTGGCATACCAGCGACGGCCGAAGCTTGCCTGGGGACTGGGTCCTGTTGGCGTAGAGCACTAAGCTACCGCGAGAGTAAAAGGGGACCCGTGCCCAAGCAGGAGATGCGATCACGACATAAGTTGGGAATGCTAACATTAAGGCGCAAGCATCACGGTTCTTACACACCCCCACGGGGCCCTTCATGATTTTTTACGCAGGAATAAAACAAAAGAAAAGGTCTCCCAAGGACCGCGGCTCAAGCAGCGCCGCCCATGACATCATGACGCCTTGTCGACGCCATTCCCCTCCTAGGCTCGGGCGCGGTGACGCGGTGGCTCGTAGTAGTCATCATCGCTTGAGCTTGGTCCGGAGGAAGAGCCACTGCTGCTGGAGGTATCGCGGACAAGGCCAAGCGCAAGTTCACCGCCAGGGGCCTCGATGTCGCGTCGACCGGCAAGGGGATCACCGTCACGGCCGCCTCCCCTTGGGCAGCACTCTAGACATTCGCCGTCCTCTCCGAAGACCTTGAAGAAGAGCATCGACGCCCTGACGTACTCGAAGTGGAGGTCGTGCCTCCCCTCCGAGTTGCAGGTGCGGGCAATCGCCCCCCATCCCCGGGTCATGAAGACGTCGCCGGAGGAGGTGGCCTCGACCTCTACCTGCAAAGCCTGGCTGCAAGAGCCGTCGTGCTGAAGCCACAGCTCGACGGGCCCCCTCGGTAGTATCTCCGCCGCCAGGGACTGCGGGAGCCGGATCCATGTGCGTGGCGGCATCGCCGCCCACACCACGAACTAGCGGGCCGTGCCGCCGGCATGGGCCTGTGGGTGAAGTGGCCGGGCGGCCGTCACTTGCTCCCCTTCCTGGTTCCATCCTCTGTGGCTCCCGCTGCTGCTCCCGTGAGTAGGACCTTGGGCGAGAACGCTAGCGCCGGTGGGGAACCCCGGTGGAGCGCGCTCGCACCAGGGTGGGACATTTGTGGGCGCTGCGGTGGCCTTGCGGGGACGACCATGTCTCTTCTTTGGAGGAAGCAACTCCGGTTCGACCCGTGGGGCCTTGCCCTTCTCCTCGACTGAAAACCTCCTCACTGGTGTCATGGACGCTCCGGCGAGACGGCGGCATGGCGGACATGAAGAAGGAGCGTGAAGCAAGAAGATGAAGATGGGCTAGGGGCTCCACTCCCATTCCCCTTTTTTATAGGCAGAGGAAGGCTTACCAGTGGCCTTCCATGTTCCGAGCAATGGTGGTGCTACTACATGCGAAAGGCAGTTATCAAATTGAAGCAGTTGCCGAGGCGATGTGGGGAGCAGAGGCGTCCGCGTCGCATCAAGCGCCATGCATCAGCCTAGCCCGCAGGCGATTGGGGCCCGCGGCGCCTCACCCTTGCCCCTTGGCTTTGCCTCGAAGCCAGCCCGAGTGCGCCTTGGGCCCGGGGGCTACTGTCTGTGTTCTGGAAACCAAGGTACCCAGACTTGGCTGCCTGTGGCCCACGGCATGGCTCTCTCGATGGCCTGGTACGGCCCCTCTCCAAGACCACCAAGACAAGACCCTCGCAAGGGGCCAGGCCTCGTGAGGAGGATGGCACCAAGACCTCCAGAGGGAGCGGCCTCCCCAGGCGGCCTCCCGAGGAGCGGAGATTTCTATGCCGGTACCCAGCCACACGAGGCTGCGATGACATGAGCCATGACGACCAAGGCCAGGCGGGCGCCAGCGGGCGTAGAGGAGGCAGTTTCCTCTTTGGTGCTAAGGAGGCACGGACAGGCATGGGTTCCTGAGGAATCTCCCAAAGGTTTCCATTCCGGTGCTACAAGACCAAGACCACAGGCTCGACAAGGCGGAGGCCATCACCGAGCCCACCGCTGCGCCACAACCAGAAGCTTTGCAGGAGAAGACCACCTTTTGTCAGGATAGGATGTACTACTTGTCCCCTTTCAAATTGGCCGTTGTGGTATCCCTTCCCGCCTAAGTTTCGAGGGAAGAGGACCAAGGCCACTATAAATATAGGTTAGCCACCACCATAGAGAGGGTCGACTCATTCTCACCCCCGAGCCCTCGCGGGGTTGTTCATCCTCTGTACTAGTTCATCCTCAGCCCCTCGTGAGGCCAATCCACCACAAAGAAGGAGTAGGGTTTTACACCGCAAGGTGGCCCGAACCTGGGTAAACTGGTGTGTTCAACTTCTTCCTTGTTCACGCAAGTCCGGCTAGGCTAGGCTGTGGGGCGACGAGTTGGCAGGCTTGAGAGGTTGAGTTCTTCGCACACGCCCCAGAGTTTGAACCTTCTTGGGTCTGCAGAGCCCTGAATCAGATAGTTGTGACGGTTCAATAAAGCTTTGTGAGTTTGCCTCAAAAAAAAGCAAGAGATATGTAATACCAAAATTCTGCACTACATTAATGTTGCAAACTTCAATTATTTAGGAGAACTCGAATGATGTGTACCAAAACGCACATATCAAACGACAACAGATAGGGGGCAACCATCCAACCGGACGCACTAGATGCCCGTCCTTTGTTTTTGTATATCCGGAGCACTCAAACTAATTAAAGATAAATATCATTCTTCATCCATAATCATGCTGTGCAAATATTACAATTTACACACAAAGTTTTCAATAAAATAGTTCAATTTTGAATTCAACCTATTTTGACACATTTTTTAGTTCTCCCCTCGAAGCATCCACAAATGCTCTAGTAGATCATCTGAAGTTGCTAATGAGTTGCTCGATGATGAATCTTTTGATGCATTTGGATAAAAACCTCGAACGGCATCGGATTCTACTATGAAGTTGGATAGGATCACCCATGTGCTCAAATTCCAGATCATGGTGAACTCTGTCACTTTATTCCTCCAAAATCATGTTGTGCATGATCACACAAGTTGTCATCATCTCCCACAACGTCTCTGCATCCCATAGTTTTGCCAGCTCTCGAACAACTGCAAATGGGCTTTGAGCACTCCAAATGCCCTATCGACATCCTTTCTAGCTCCTTCTTATCTTTGTGCAAAGTGAGATCTTTTCTCACCCCTTCGATCAGAGATGACCTTGACTAAGGTAGCCCACATAGAATAGATACCATCAAAAAATAATAACCCATGTCGTAGTCATAACCATTGATGGTATAATTACATGGAGGAGCTTGTTCCGCACACAAACTTCCAAACAATGGAGGATCGTGTAGTACGTTGATGTCATTGTGAGACCAGGGCATCCCAAAGAAAGAGTGCCAAATCTAAAGGTCTTCAGATGCAACTACTTCAAGAATAATGGTGGGCTTTTTACAATGGCCCTGATATTGTCGATGTACACCATCTGCACAATTCATTCATTTCGAGTGCATGCAGTCCAGGGCTTCGAGGAAACCTGGTCACCCTCTTGATTCCGACGATGCCATGAGCCTTCCATTGTCTTTGACAGTTGGTTCTCTCAAGTACTTCGGTCCAAACAACTTGACCACCGCAGTCGCAAACCTGACCAAGGTTGCAGGACACGTGCTTTCGGACATTCGGAGGTACTCGTCCCAGGAATCTGCAACCTTGTGATAACCCACAAGTATAGGGGATCGCAACAGTTTTCGAGGGTAGAGTATTCAACCCAAATTTATTGATTCGACACAAGGGGAGCCAAAGATTATTTGAGAGTATTAGCAACTAAGTTGTCAATTCAATCACACCTGGAGATTAATTATCTACAACAAAGTGATCAGTAGCAAAGTAGTATGATAGTTTTGATAATAGTAGCAGCAGCAACAGTAACGGTAACATTGATAGGAGTAGTTTCGTAGCAAGTGCAATAGTAACAGTAGCAGTAGTAACTTAGCAAGATCAATATGTAGGAAAATCATAGGCATTGGATCGGTAATTTGTTGGATGATATTCATCATGAGACATTTATAACCTAGGGCGATACGGCACTAGCTCCAGTTCATAAATATAATGTAGGCATGTATTCCGTAAATAGTCATACGTGCTTATGGAAAAAACTTGCATGACATCTTTTGTCCTACCCTCCCGTGGCAGCGGGGTCCATATTGGAAACTAAGGGATATTAAGGCCTCCTTTTAATAGAGAACCGGAACAAAGCATTAACACACGGTGAATACATGAACTCCTCAAACTACGGTCATCACCGGGAGTGGTCCCAACTATTGTCACTCCGGGGTTTCCGGATCATAACACGTAGTAGGTGACTATAACTTGCAAGATCGGATCTAGAACATTGATATAATGATGATAACATAAACGGTTCAGATCTGAAATCATGGCACCCGGGCACAAAGTGAAAAGCATTAAGCCTGGCAAAGTCATAGCAACATCAATCTCAGAACATAATGGATACTAGGGATCAAGCCCTAACAAAACTAACTCAATTACATGATGAATCTCATCCAACTCCTCACCGACCAGCGAGCCTACGAAGGAATTACTCACTCCCGGTGGGGAGCATCATGGAATTGGCGATGGAGAAGGGTTGGTGATGACGAATACCGAAGATGCCCTCTCCGAAGCCCCAAACGGACTCCAGATCTGGCCTCCCGATGAAGAACAGGAGGTGGCGGCGGCTCCGTCTCATGGAACGCGATAATTCTTTCTCCCTGATTTTTTTCTGGAAAAATGTGATTTTATAGCATCGGTTTTAGGGTCTGCGGGGCCACCAGGTGGGGACAACCCACCTGGGCACGCCTGGAGGGGGTGGCGTGCCCTGGTGGGTTGTGCCCACCCAGGTGCCCCCCTCCGGTGGTTCTTGGCTCCAGTATTTTTCTTTTATTGTATAAAAATTCCTCGAAAAGTTTCGTTCCATTCCGAGAACTTTTATTTCTGCACAAAAACAACACCATGGTAGTTCTGCTGAAAACAATGTCAGTCCGGGTTAGTTTCATTCAAATCATGCAAAATAGAGTCCAAAACAAGAGGAAAAGCGTTAGGAAAAGTAGATACGACGGAGACGTATCAACTCCCCCAAGCTTAAACCTTTGCTTGTCCTCAAGCAATTCAGTTGATAAACTGAAAGTGAAAAAGAAAAACTTTTACTAACTCTTTTGCTCTTGTTTCCATAAATAAGCTTAAGTAGCACCCAGGTTTTCAGCAAAGATTATAACTAACCATGTCGACAATAACTCTTAAAAATTATATTAACTCATAACAATGACATAATAAGCTAGCGAGCAATAATAAGATATCTCGAACAACAACACGTTATTAAAACAACCATGATATAATATGACAATAGTGGTATCTCGCTAGCCCTTTCTGAGACCGCAAAACATAAATGCAGAGAACCTCCAAAGTCTGAGCAGCGACTAAACATTGTAATTCATGGTAGAAAAGATCCAGTCATGATGCACCCAACATTAGCTACACACAATGCATAAGCATGACAGCAATGCTCTCAGGTTCTGGCGCTTATTTGAGAAGGTGATGACACAACATAAAAGTAAATAGATAGTCCCTTCGCAGAGGGAAGCAGTGATTTGCAGAGGTGCCAGAGCTCAAAGCTTAAATTGAGAGATAAAAACATTTTGAGAGGCATACTTTTCCCACCAACGAAAACGACTTAGAGTCATGCTAGATATATCATAGGCGGTTCCCAAACAGAAATTAAAGTTTATTCCTTTTTCCACCATACTTTCACTTTCCATGGCTAACTGTATCCATGGGTGCCCTCCATACCAACACTTTCCAAGGAATTTATTATTTGACAACATAAAGTAAATTCATTTTTCATTTCGGGACTGGGCATCCCTAATACCTTTGCCGTACTCTCGTGCAATGACAAGTGAATAAACACTCATCGTGAGAATAACACATCTAGCATGGAAAAATATCAGCCACCCCTCACCGCCTCGCGAGCGGTACGAGCACACAAAAGAGAAATTTATTTTGAAAATTAGAGATGGCACATGCAAATTTACTTAGGACGGCAGGGTAATACCGCATATAGGTAGGTATGGTGGACTCAACTGGAATAACTTGGGTTTCAGGTTTTGATGCACAAGCAGAATTCCCACTTAGTACAGGCGAAGACTAGCAAATAGGTTGAGAAGCGGCCAGCTAGAGAGCAGCAACGGTCATGAACATGCATTATGCATAAGTAACATTGGATACTAGCATGAGTAGGATATGAACACCGTGAACATAAATATCATAGAGGCTATGTTGGTTTTGATTCAACTACATGCATGAACATGTGCCAAGTCAAGCCACTCGAACATTCAGAGGAGGATACCATATCATCATACTACATCACAATCATTTTAACGCAACGTTGACATCCAAGATAAATCATTATCCACTCCTAGCTACTTATGCATGGCACGAGAAACTATAATCTCTAATTGTCATTGCAAACATGTTTGATCATAATAGGCTGAATCATGGATACTAGGTTAAACCTATTTACAAAAACAGAACAAGTCGACTTCATACCCGTTTCTCTCTGCCATGGCCAGTTCACCAAATATCATCATTATTGCCTTTCACTTGCACGACCGAACGGTTTGAAAATAATAATAGTGCAAGAGTGTCGTGGACTAAGCTGGAATCTGCAAACATTTTATTCAAAAGGAGAAGACAAGGTAAATTGGGCTCTTTGTTAGATTAACAATAATGCATATGAGAGCCACTCAACATTTTCATCGTGGTCTTCTCCTCGGTACGACTCGATAAAAAGGAAAAAGAAATTCAGAGAAACACACTGAAATATTTTTGGAGTTTTTGGTTTTTCGTAAACAAGCAAATAAAAAAGGAAAAGCAAAAATGAGAAAAACTATTTACACGGGAAAGCTCCCAACAAGTAAAAGGAAATCTTTTTGGGTTTTTCTTTTTAGTGCTATAACAATTTAAACTAGGAAGAAAAATAAAAAAGAAGCGAGAAATATTTTTGGATTTTCTCAAAGTTTTTCAAACACACAAGAAGAAAGCAAGAAAATAAATCTAACATGGATAATACAATGAAAAAGTGTGGACACCGACAACTGGAATGAAATGTGTGAACATAAATGTAATGTCGGTGGGAATACGTACTCCCCCAAGCTTAGGCTTTACTAACCCACCATCAGAAGGAAGCAAGCATATTTCACAGAATTCGGTAAGCGGTATCTGATGGTGTTCAGCGTATAAATTAAACTGCACTTCAGGGGGATTATTCCTAGGAAGGAAATTAAAACTTAGCACAAAGGAATTTGTGAGGAGATGATGCTGTTCACACTCAGCTGTGATGAAGTCGGTGAGGCCGGCATTAGCAGCATATTGTGCAAACTCTTGGAGGATTCCAGCCCCTTCCATGAACGGGGTATGCGGCCATTCGCACGGCCGTAGCTCTGCCAACCTCCGGGTGCGGAGATCACTGTCAGATGACTCTCCAATCACCCCCTTGGAGTTCTTCTTGGAAGCAAACTTCCTAAAGATACTCATGTTTTTCCTATGAACAAAAATTCTGAAATTTTTAGTCCATAAAATTTTCTTAACAAAACTTTACAAGATTGGTAACAACTACTCATAGGGAAGCATAGATGCCATAGCAAGCATTCAAACTACTTAAAACTCTAAGAATTCAACATACAAGCTCATCTACCGCAGCACCAAGAGTAGCTAATTATTCAAAATATAAACCACTAAAGCAAAAACTAATTGGACAAACGGAGGAGTCACATACCAAGCAACAATTTCCCCGAAACAGTTTCGAAAATGGAGCTTCGAGCAAAGAGATCGAAATCTGCGGGTTTGAGAGCAAGAACACGAGAGCAAGAGCAATGGTGAATTTTTTCTGGAGGTAGGTGATGATGTGGGATGAAGAGATAAGTGAGGGGGCCCACGTGGGGACCACAACCCACCAGGGAGCACCTGGGGGTCCTGGCGCACGCAGGTGAGTTGTGCCCACCTGGTAAACCTCCCTCTGATATTATTTGCACCAAAAATTCTTAAATATTCAGAAAAAAATTGTATTAAATTTTTAGAGCATTATGAGAACTTTTATTTTTGGGTCATTTTTTTTATTGCACGGAAAACAGACAAAACATGGCATTTTATTTTATTTAGCTAATAAAAACAGAAAACTAAAGGTAGGGACAGAAGGTAGTGCTCACTAAATTCATCGACTACATACCTCTCAAAAATTATCCATTAATAAGGTTGATCAAGTCTTATTAACAACCACTTTCGATTAGCATGAAACCGAAGAACTTTCATAAATCACTAAGTTACCTCAATAGGGATATGAATTTCCCCAACAATAAGCATTTCATATTTCTTTTTAACAGTAGATAGAGGTAGTTGAAAACTTCCTATAGTGATTGTCGGAGATTTTTCAATAACATTAATACCATTCACTTGGAATTGTTTCTTCGGAAAGTGCACCGTATGCTCATTACCATTCATATGAAAAGTGACCTTGCTTTTATTGCAATCAATAACAGCCCCTGCAGTATTCAAAAAGGGTCTACCAAGGATAATCGACATGTTGTCGTCCTCGGGCATCTCAAGTATAACAAAGTCAGTCAAAATAGTCACATTAGCAACAACAACGGGCACATCCTCACAAATACCGATAGGTATGGCAGTTGATTTGTCAGGCATTTGCAAAGATATTTTAGTAGGTGTGAGTTTATTCAAGTCAAGTCTTTTATATAAAGAGAAAGGCATAACACTAACACCAGCTCCTAAATCACACAAAGCAGTTTTCACATAATTTCTTTTGATGGAGCAAGGTATAGTTGGTATTCCCGGATCTCCAAGTTTTTTAGGTACTCCATCTTTAAAGGTATAATTAGCAAGCATAGTGGAGATTTCAGCTTCCGGTATTTTTCTCTTATTGGTGATGATGTCTTTCATGTACCTTGCATAAGGAGGCATTTTAAGGATATCAGTCAAGCGAGTACGCAGAAAGACTGGCCTCAGCATTTCAGCAAAGTGTTCAAATTCTTCATCATCTTTCTTTTTAGTTGACTTAGGTGGAAAGGGCATAGGTTTTTGAACCCATGGTTCTCTTTCCTTTCCATGTTTTCTAGCAACAAAGTCTCTTTTATCATATCTTTTATTCTTAGGTTGTGGGTTATCAAGATCAACTACTGGTTCTATCTCAACATCATTATCTGGTTCTTTATTATTTGTTTGAGTGTCTTCATGAACCTCATCATTATCTTTTTCATTATCAGAAGGTGAGTGTTCACTACCAGATTGAGTTTCAGCATCAGAGATAGAAACTTCATTATCATTATCAGGAGGTTTTTCTACTTCAGGTTCACTAGAGGCATGCAAAGTCCTATCATTTTTCTTCTTCTTTTCCTTTTTAGAAGGACTATGTGCATCGGTGTCAACTCTTTGATAGTCTTGTTCAATTCTTTTTGGGTGTCCCTCAGGATAAAGTGGTTCCTGAGTCATTCTACCTCCTCTAGTCATTACTCTAACAGCATGATCATTGATATTATTGTTCATTTCATCTAACAATTCTCTTTGAGATTTAGCAACTTGTTCTAACTGAGTTTGAACCATAGAAGCATGCTTCCCTACACCTCTAACATCATTTGAGATTCTAAATAACAAGTCACTCAAGCGAGCAATCATATCAGAATTATATTTCAACTGTTTCATAACATTTGCATTGAAGTGATCTTGCTTTCTAATGTAGTTTTCAAACTCATAAAGGCATTGGCTAGGGTGCATATTGTGAGGATTATCATTATCATTGAATTTCATTAGAGAATTTACCTCTACCACCTTAGGTGGTGGTGGTGTATCAAGCCCATGTATTTCTTCAATAGGAGGTAAATTTTTGACATCCTCGGCTTTAATACCTTTTTCCTTCATAGATTTCTTTGCCTCTTGCATATCTTCAGGACTGAGATATAAAATACCCCTCTTCTTCGGAGTGGGTTTAGATGGTGTTTCAGAAAGAGTCCAATCATCATAATTTTTCAATATGTTATTCAATAGTTCTTCAGCTAGCCCAATAGTTTGTTCCCTGAAAACACAACCAGCACAACTATCTAGGAAATCCCTAGAAGCATTGGTTAGTCCATTATAGAAGATATCAAGTATTTCATTTTTCTTAAGAGGATGATCAGGCAAAGCATTAAGCAAACGGAGAAGCCTCCCCCAAGCTTGTGGGAGACTCTCTTCTTCAATTTGCATAAAGTTAAATATTTCCTGCAAGGCAGCTTGTTTCTTATGAGCAGGGAAATATTTTTCAGAGAAGTAATAAATCATGTCCTGGGGACTACGCACACAACCAGGAGCAAGAGTATTGTACCAAGATTTAGCATCACCCTTTAATGAGAATGGAAATAATTTGAGAATATAATAATAGCGAATTTTCTCATCATGAGCAAAAAGGGTGGCTATGTCATTCAACTTAGTAAGATGTGCCACAACAGTTTCAGTTTCATAACCATGGAAAGGATCAGATTCAACTAGAGTAATTAACTCTCGGTCGACAGAGAATTCATAATCCTTATCATCAACAAAGATAGGTGAAGTAGCAAACTTAGGATCACATTTCATTCTAGCATTCAAAGATCTTTCTTTATACTTGCTTAATATTTTTTCTAGATCATCTCTATCTTTGCAAGCAAGAATATTTCTAGTTGCCTCCTCACCCATAACATAACCTTCCAGTACCTTAGGCAATTCATATCTAGGAGGGCTAGTTCTAGTAGGTGTTTCAAGATTTTCAGTTTCAAGCTCATCATCAGTTTCAACAATATCATGCTGTCTGACTCTAGCAATTTGTTCATCAAGAAATTCACCTAGTGGCACATCATCATCAAGCAAGGTACTAGCATCATCATGAGTAGCATTCATAGCAGAAGTTCCATCATCAATAACTTGCGACATATCAGGATTAATAGCATGTGGTGGTGTTGCAAGTTCCTTACCTCCCCTCGTCTTAGAGGGAAAAATCTTAGTCTTAGCATCCTTCAGATTCTTCATAGTGATAATTTGATAATAATCCCAAGTGACTCAACAAATATAGCTATGCTCCCCGGCAACGGCGCCAGAAAAAGGTCTTGATAACCCACAAGTATAGGGGATCGCAACAGTTTTCGAGGGTAGAGTATTCAACCCAAATTTATTGATTCGACACAAGGGGAGCCAAAGAATATTTGAGAGTATTAGCAACTGAGTTGTCAATTCAATCACACCTGGAGATTAATTATCTGCAGCAAAGTGATCAGTAGCAAAGTAGTATGATAGTTTTGATAATAGTAGCAGCAGCAACAGTAACGGTAACAGTGATAGCAGTAGTTTCGTAGCAAGTGCAATAGTAACAGCAGCAGTAGTAACTTAGCAAGATCAATATGTAGGAAAATCGTAGGCATTGGATCGGTAATTTGTTGGATGATATTCATCATGAGACAGTTATAACCTAGGGCGATACGGCACTAGCTCCAGTTCATAAATATAATGTAGGCATGTATTCCGTAAATAGTCATACGTGCTTATGGAAAGAACTTGCATGACATCCTTTGTCCTACCCTCCCGTGGCAGCGGGGTCCATATTGGAAACTAAGGGATATTAAGGCCTCCTTTTAATAGAGAACCGGAACAAAGCATTAACACACAGTGAATACATGAACTCCTCAAACTACGGTCATCACCGGGAGTGGTCCCGACTATTGTCACTTCGGGGTTGCCGGATCATAACACGTAGTAGGTGACTATAACTTGCAAGATCGGATCTAGAACATGGATATAATGATGATGCGGGCAATCGCCCCCCATCCCCGGGTCATGAAGACGTCGCCGAAGGAGGTGGCCTCGACCTCTGCCTGCAAAGCCTGGCTGCAGGAGCCGTCGTGCTGAAGCCACAGCTCGACGGGCCCCCTCGGCGGTATCTCCCCCGCCAGGGACTGCGGGAGCCGGATCCATGTGCGTGGCGGCATCGCCGCCCACACCACAAACTCGCGGGCCGTGCCGCCGGCATGGGCCTGCGGGTGAAGTGGCCGGGCGGCCATCACTTGCTCCCCTTCCTGGTTCCGTCCTCTGTGGCTCCCGCGGCTGCTCCCGTGAGCAGGACCTTGGGCACGAACGCTAGCGCTGGTGGGGAACCCCGGTGGAGCGCGCTCGCACCAGGGTGGGACATTTGTGGGCACGGCGGTGGCCTTGCGGGGACGACCATGTCTCTTCTTTGGAGGGAGCAACTCTGGTTCCACCCGTGGGGCCTTGCCCTTCTCCTCGGCTGAAAACCTCCTCACTGGCATCATGGATGCTCCAGCGAGACGGCGGCACGGCGGAGATGAAGAAGGAGTGTGAAGCAAGAAGATGAAGATGGGCTGGGGGCTCCACTCCCATTCCCCTTTTTATAGGCAGAGGAAGGCTTACAAGTGGCCTTCCACGTTCCGAGCAATGATGGCGCTACTACATGTGCCAGGCAGTTGTCAAATCGAAGCGGTTGCCGAGGCGACGTGGGGAGTGGAGGTATCCGCGTCCCGTCAAGCGCCACGCGTCAGCCTGGCCCGCAGGCGATTGGGGCCCGCAACGCTTCACCCTTGCCCCTTGGCTTTGCCTCGAAGCTAGCCCGAGTGCGCCTTGTGCCCGGGGGCTACTGTCGGCGTTCTGGAAACCAGGGTACCTAGACTTGCCTGCCTGTGGCCCACGGCGTGGCTCCCTCGATGTCCTGGTACGGACCCTCTCCAATACCACCAAGACAAGACCCTCGCGAGGGGCTAGGCCTCGCGAAGAGGATGGCACCAAGACCTCCCGAGGGAGCGGCCTCCCCAGGCGGCCTCCCGAGGAGCGGAGATTTCTATGCAGGTACCCAGCCTCATGAGGCTGCGATGACGTGAGCCATGACGACCAATGCCAGGCGGGCCCCTACGGGTGTAGAGGAGGCAGTTTCCTCTTTGGTGCTAAGGAGGCACGGACAGGCGTGGGTTCCCGAGGAATCTCCCAAAGGTTTCCATTCCGGTGCTACAAGACCAAGACCACAGGCTCGACAAGGCGGAGGCCATCACCGAGCCCACCGCTGCGTCATGACCAGAAGCTTTGCAGGAGAAGACCACCTTTTGTCAGGATAGGATGTACTACTTCTCCCCTTTCAAATTGGCCGTTGTGGTATCCCTTCCCGCCTAAGTTTCGACGGAAGAGGACCAAGGCCACTATAAATATAGGTTAGCCACCACCATAGAGAGGGTCGACTCATTCTCACCCCCGAGCCCTCGCGTGGTTGTTCATCCTCTGTACTAGTTCATCCTCAGCCCCTCGTGAGGCCAATCCACCACAAAGCAGGAGTAGGGTTTTACACCGCAAGGTGGCCTGAACCTGGGTAAACTGGTGTGTTCATCTTCTTCCTTGTTCACGCAAGTCCGACTAGGCTAGGCTATGGGGCGACGAGTTGGCAGGCTTGAGAGGTTGAGTTCTTCGCACACGCCCCAGAGTTCGAACCTTCTTGGGTCTGCGGAGCCCTGAATCGGACAGTTGTGATGGTTCAATAAAGCTTTGTGAGTTTGCCTCAAAAAAAAGCAAGAGATATGTAATACCAAAATTCTGCACAACACTAATGTTGCAAACTTCAATTATTTAGGAGAACTCGAATGATGTGTACCAAAACGCACATATCAAACGACAACAGATATGGGGCAACCATCCAACCGGACGCACTAGATGCCCGTCCTTTGTTTTTGTATATCCGGAGCACTCAAACTAATTAAAGATAAATATCATTCTTCATCCATAATCATGTTGTGCAAATATTACAATTTACACACAAAGTTTTCAATAAAATAGTTCAATTTTGAATTCAACCTATTTTGACACATTTTTTAGTTCTCCCCTCGAAGCATCCACAAATGCTCTAGTAGATCATCTGAAGTTGCTAATAAGTTGCTCGATGATGAATCTTTCGATGCATTTGGATAAAAACATCGAACGGCATCGGATTCTACTATGAAGTTGGATAGGATCACCCATGTGCTCAAATTCCAGATCATGGTGAACTCTGTCACTTTATTCCTCCAAAATCATGTTGTGCATGATCACACAAGCTGTCATCATCTCCCACAACGTCTCTGCATCCCATAGTTTTGCCAGCTCTCAAACAACCGCAAATGGGCTTTGAGCACTCCAAATGCCCTATCGACATCCTTTCTAGCTCCTTCTTATCTTTGTGCAAAGTGAGATCTTTTCTCACCCCTTGGATTAGAGATGACCTTGACTAAGGTAGCCCACATAGAATAGATACCATCAAAAAATAATAACCCATGTCGTAGTCATGACCATTGATGGTATAATTGCACGGAGGAGCTTGTTCCGCACACAAACTTCCAAACAATGGAGGCTGGTGTAGTACGTTGATGTCATTGTGAGAACATGGCATCCCAAAGAAAGAGTGCCAAATCTAAAGGTCTTCAGATGCAACTGCTTCAAGAATAATGGTGGGCTTTTTACAATGGCCCTGATATTGTCGGTGTACACCATCTGCGCAATTCATTCATTTCGAGTGCATGCAGTCCAGGGTTCGAGCAAACCTGGTCACCCTCTTGATTCCAACGATGCCAAGAGCCTTCCATTGTCTTTGACAGTTGGTTCTCTCAAGTACTTCGGTCCAAACACCTTGACCACCACAGTCACAAACCTGACCATGGCTTCAGGACACGTGCTTTCGAACATTCGGAGGTACTCGTCCCTGGAATCTGCAACCTTGTGATAACCCACAAGTATAGGGGATCACAACAGTTTTCGAGGATAGAGTATTCAACCCAAATTTATTGATTCGACAAAAGGGGAGCCAAAGAATATTTGAGAGTATTAGCAACTGAGTTGTCAATTCAATCACACCTGGAGATTAATTATCTGCAGCAAAGTGATCAGTAGCAAAGTAGTATGATAGTTTTAATAATAGTAGCAGCAGCAACAGTAATGGTAACAGTGATAGCAGTAGTTTCGTAGCAAGTGAAATAGTAACAGCAGCAGTAGTAACTTAGCAAGAACAAGATGTAGGAAAATCGTAGGCATTGGATCGGTAGTTTGTTGGATGATATTCATCATGAGACAGTTATAACCTAGGGCGATACGGCACTAGCTCCAGTTCATAAATATAATGTAGGCATGTATTCCGTAAATAGTCATACGTGCTTATGGAAAGAACTTGCATGACATCTTTTGTCCTACCCTCCCGTGGCAGCGGGGTCCATATTGGAAACTAAGGGATATTAAGGCCTCCTTTTAATAGAGAACCGGAACAAAGCATTAACACATGGTGAATACATGAACTCCTCAAACTACGGTCATCACCGGGAGTGGTCCCGACTATTGTTACTCTGGGGTTGCCGGATCATAACACGTAGTAGGTGACTATAACTTGCAAGATCGGAACTAGAACATGGATATAATGATGATAACAGAAACGGTTCAGATCTGAAATCATGGCACCCGGGCCCAAAGTGACAAGCATTAAGCATGGCAAAGTCATAGCAACATCAATCTCAGAACATAATGGATACTAGGGATCAAGCCCTAACAAAACTAACTCGATTACATGATGAATCTCATCCAACTCCTCACCGACTAGCGAGCCTATGAAGGAATTACTCACTCCCGGTGGGGAGCATCATGGAATTGGCGATGGAGAAGGGTTGGTGATGACGAATACCGAAGATCCACCTCTCCGGAGCCCCAAACGGACTCCAGATCTGGCCTCCCAATGAAGGACAGGAGGTGGCGGTAGCTCCGTCTCGCGGAACGCGATAATTCTTTCTCCCTGATTTTTTTTGGAAAAATGTGATTTTATAGCGTCGGTTTTAGGGTCTGCGGGGCCACCAGGTGGGGACAACCCACCTAGGCGCGCCTGGAGGGGGTGGCGTGCCCTGGTGGGTTGTGCCCACCCAGGTGCCCCCCTCCGGTGGTTCTTGGCTCCAGTATTTTTCTTTTATTGTATAAAAATTCCTCGAAAAGTTTCGTTCCATTCTGAGAACTTTTATTTCTGCACAAAAACAACACCATGGTAGTTCTGCTGAAAACAGCGTCAGTCCGGGTTAGTTTCATTCAAATCATGCAAATTAGAGTCCAAAACAAGAGGAAAAGCGTTAGGAAAAGTAGATAAGATGGAGACGTATCACCTTGTCATGGGCAAGTATTCTAAATGTTGTTGTGCACTTATGGTAACCAGATATAATCCAATTTTCCAATGGCATCCTTCTTCAAGATGAAGTAGTCATCGTAGGCCCGGACACAATTGTAGAGGTGATCGAACATACACTACTGCAGGATGCTGCTAACACGACACTACGATCAGAGCCCCTTTGACGAAACTGTGTGCGATGCATTAATCGCAAACGGTGATGTAAAAAACCCATCAAAAAAGATGCAAAACATTTGCGATGAAGGATACATCAAACACGGTTTAGATTTTAGTTGCTTGTGCGATGCGGGGCATACGGTTGATCCATAAGAACTGTTTGTCATGAGACAGAACAACAGAAACAGGCAGCCATATCAAGGTGTGTGTGATATATGGCATACAGTTCGCTCCGATGAACTGTTTGCTATTAGGGAATGCAACATAAATGGTTAGCCAAATCAAGGTGTGTGTGATATACGGCATACGGTTCACTTGGACGAACTGTTTTTGATTAGGGAACACAACAGAAATGGTTCAACTTAACAAGATGTGTGTGATATGCGGCATACAGTTCACAAAGATGAACTATTTGCGATGAGCGAAAAGAACACAAACAATTCGTGTAAACAAGATGTGTGTGATATGTGGCAAACAGCCCACTCGGATGAACTATTTGCGATGAGAAATTATAACACAGACGGTTACTACAGTTAATTCGTGTGCGATTCTGTGTGTACAAAAAACTTTGAAAAACGCAAACTAGTTGCTTGCGGTGGCTAGGAGTATCGCACACGATGCGTCTGCGAGTACTCGTGTGCGATGATTAGTAAGTTACACATACATTTCCTTATCTTAACACGTGTGTGATAGATAACACGTGACACCGCATACGGTATTCTGGTTGTGTGCTCCACTTAGTCTTTTCGCGCTCCAGGGAAGGCTTCCGCGCTCCAGTGATACATCTCCAATGTATCTATAATTTTTTATTGTTCCATGCTGTTATATTATCAATCTTGGCTGTTTTACAATCATTTTATAGCAACTTTATATTATTTTTTGGGACTAACCTATTGACATAGTGCCCAGTGCCAGTTGCTGTTTTTTGCTTGTTTTTTACTTCGCAGAAAATCAATACCAAACGGAGTCCAAACACAGCAAAACTTTTTGGTGATTTTTTCTGGACTAGAAGACACAAGTTGGGCCAAGAAAGTGCCAGAGGGGTGCCCCGAGGGGGGCACAACCCATGTGGGCGCGCCTGGAGGCCCAAGCGCGCCCTGGTGGGTTGTGACCACCTCGGTGGCCTCCCGCACCACCTCTTTGCTCTATAAATACCCCAATATTCCAAAAACCCTAGGGGAGTCTATGAAATACAATTCCAGCCGCTACAAGTTCCAGAAACCACAGATCCAATCTAGACACCATCACGGAGGGGTTCATCATCCTCATTGGTGCCTCTCCGATGATGCGTGAGTAGTTCATTGTAGACCTACGGGTCTGTAGTTAGTAGCTAGATGGCTTCCTCTCTCTCTTTTGATTCTCAATACAATGGTCTCTTGGAGATCTATTTGATGTAACTCTTTTTGCGGTGTGTTTGTTGGGATCCGATGAACTTTGAGTTTATGATCAGATCTATGTTTTTATCCATGAAAGTTATTTGAGTCTTTTGCTCTCTTATATGCATGATTACTTATAGCCTCGTATTTCTTCTTCGAATCTTTGGTTTAGTTAGGCCAACTAGATCATTTTTTTCTTGCCATGGGAAGAGGTGCTTTGTGATGGGTTCGATCTTACGGTGCTCAATCCCAGTGACAGAAGGGGAAATGACACATATGTATCGTTGCTATTAAGGATAACAAGATGGGGTCTATTCCTACATGAATAGATCTTGTCTACATCATGTCATCGTTCTTATTGCATAACTCCGTTTCTCCATGAACTTAATACACTAGATGCATGCTGGATAGCGGTCGATGTGTGGAGTAATAGTAGTAGATGCTGGCAGGAGTCAGTCTACTAATCTTGGACGTAATGCCTATATAATGATCATTGCCTGGATATCGTCATAATTATTTGAAGTTCTATCAATTTTCCAACAGTAATTTGTTTACCCACTGTATGTTATTTTTCTCGAGAGAAGCCACTAGTGAAATCTATGGCCCCCGGGTATCTCTTTATCATATTGCCTTCGAGATCTATTTTTGATTGCTTTTATTTTCAGATATATTAATCAAAAACCCAAAATATCTTGCTGCAATTTATTGTTATTTATTTTATCTCGCGTTCGCGAGATCTATTTATCTGGTCTACTACAAATTTATCTATCTCTTTACCCGGGAGGGATTGACAACCCCTCTTTTACGTCGGGTTGCAAGTATTGTTCTTTGTGTGCAGGTGCCGTTCACGTAGTGTTGCGTGGTTCTCCTAGTGGTTTGATGACCTTGGTCTCATCACTGAGGGAAATACCTACCGTAGCTGGCTGTATCATCCCTTCCTCTTTGGGGAAATACCGACGTAGTTCAAGCGACATCAAAAGGAATTTCTAGCGCCGTTGCTGGGGAGACATCATCAACATCTGTCAGGTTCCTAATCACAAATCTCATCTTCTTGCAATTTACATTATTTGCCATTTGCTCTCGTTATCATCTCCCCCAGTTCACAAAAATTTGCCTTCTTTTTTGTTTGCCTTTTTCTTGTTTGCCTCTTTGCTTGTGTTGCCATGTGTCTTCTATTTGCTTGCATCTTTGCTGGCTAAAAATCTATTGATATGGATCCTCATCCACTTGCTAATCTTTTCAAAAGATCCAATTATGATGAACCAATTGATAGTAATTGAGTTCACTAGATTATCTTTATTAGTTTTGCTTGAGATTTATGAATCTGAAAATTGTGATGAAGTGTTAAACAAAGATATTTACAAAGTGATTCATGATAGCTCCTTGAATGAAAAGCATGATTGCAATGGTGTTATTATAAATTCTATTAATGTCGATTGTGTTAGTGATATGCAAAACCCCAAGCTTGGGGATGCTTGTTTTGTAATGTCTGCTACTTATTGCAATGATCATGATTGGGGTGATAATGATTCTTATGATCTTGAAAATTTATTTTAACCTCATGATGAATATGCTTGCGATAATATTAAAAGTGGGTTTGGAAGAGTGTCAACTTTAGCTAAAAATAATCCCACATATTTGGAGAATGTTCAATCTTATGAAATTTTTGATAAAAGTGGGCTTGGAGAGGTCATGACTTTATTTGATGATAATCCCACTATTTTGGAAGAGTGTCAACTTTGCATACATGTGGATCATGAAGAGAATATTTTATGTGATAGTTATATTGTTGAATTTGATTATGATCCTACATGTAATTATTATGAGAGAGGAAAATATGGTTGTAGAAATTTTCCTGTTACTAAATTACCTCTCGTTATGTTGAGATCATCAATGTTTTATTCCTCTTCTTTGCATATGTTAGATGTTTCTTGTCTTGATAATTTGTTTGCTTATCAAATCCCTATGCATAGGAAGTATGTTAGACTTAAATGTGTTTGTCATATGTTTCATGATGCTCTCTTTGTGTTTCATTTCTTATCTTTCATGGGAGCATCGTTGAAATCTTAAGCCTATCTTGATGGCTATAGTGAAAGAGCTTGTTGGGAGGCAACCCAATGAATAAAATTTCTTTTTGTCTTTTTCTCTCTGTTCTTGAGTTTTTGCACAATTATGCTACTGCTATGATTGTGTTTTTTGTCTTTTAATTAGAGTTTCTGCCAAGCAAAGCCTTTGGGATCATGTTGGGTGATAGTTGATTTGATCTTGTTGAAAAACAGAAACTTTTGCGTCCAGTAAAATAATTTTAGAAATTCACAGAAGCGACGTAACATTCTGAATTTTTTACACAGGATTGATATACAAATTTCCTACGTTGTCCTAATTTTTCAGAATTTTTGGAGTTACAGAAGTATTTGAAGTTTTCAGATTGCTACAGACTGTTCTGTTTTTGACAGATTCTGTTTTCTTTGCGTTGTGTGCTTATTTTGATGAATCTATGGTTTGTATTGGAGGGTATAAGCCATAGTAAAGTTGGAATACAGTAGATATAATGAAAAAATAAAATATGAATGGGTTTGCAACAGTACTTATAGTAGTGATTTGCTTTGTTATACTAACGGATCTCACGAAGTTTTGTTGAGTTTTATGTGATTGAAGTTTTCAAGTTTTGGGTGAGATCATGATGGATGAAGGAATAAGGAGTAAGAAGAGCCTAAGCTTGGGGATGCCCATGTCATCCCAAGCTATTATCTAAAAGAGAAGCAAGCAACTAAGCTTGGGGATGCCCGAGTGGCATCCCCTCTTTCTTCTAACGACCATCGGTATTTTACTTGGAGCTATATTTTTATTCGTCACATATCATTAGTTTTGCTTGGAGCGTCTTGTATGATTTGAGTCTTTGCTTGTTTTACTTTTTATTTTTAGTCAAGTATCCTTGCTGGACACACCTATTTGAGAGAGCCAAAATTATGCTATGATTTGTTAGAATTGCTCTCTATGCTTCACTTAAATCTTTATGAGCTATGGAATTGCTCTAGTGCTTCACTTATATCTTTTTGAGCACAGTGTGCTTTAATATTTTTGAAGAAATGCTCTCATGCTTCACTTAGATTTATTTGAGAGTATTAATTTTCAAGAAATTCTCTCATGCTTCACTTAAATTATTTTGGGAGAAGGAAATTTTTATGCTCATGTTCTTCACTTAGATTTGTTTGAGCTATCAAAAGCAACACATTAAACTAGTCCCAAAGTGATAGATATTCAAGAGGGATATAATAAAAACTTTCATGAAGATCATTGGACAAAATAAACTTGATTCCTTGTAATAGTTTTGTGATATGATGATATAATATGTGAGTCATGTTGATGAGTAATTATGCTTTAGTAAGAATATTGATGTTAAGGTTTGTGATTCCCTATGCAAGCACGAAAGTCAATAGTTATGCAATGAAATTATATCCTACTTGTGGTGCATTATTCGGTGTTAGTTATGCTTAATGCTCGCTTATGAGATTTTTTTTGTTTCTTGGTTGGATGCTTCATAATCTTTTGCTAGCCTTCATTTGCACTAAGTATGATCACTACTTGTGCATCCAAAATCCATAAACCAGTTTTGCCATATGAGTCCACTATACCTACCTATATGTGCTATTTCCGTGCCGTTCTAAGAAAATTTGTATGTGCCATCTCTAATTTTCAAAATAAATTTCTCTTATGTGTGCTCGTACCGCTCATGAAACGGTAGGGGGTGGCTGATATTTTTCCATGCTAGATGTGTTATTCTCAAGATGAGTGTTTATTCACTTGTCATTGCATGAGAGTAAGGCAAAGGTATTAGGGATGCCCAGTCCCGAAATGAAAAATGAATTTACTTTATGTTGTCAAATAATAAATTCCTTGGAAAGTGTTGGTATGGACGGCACCCGTGGATTCGGTTAGCCGTGGAATGTGAAAGTATGGTGGAAAAAGGAATAAACTTTATTTTCTGTTTGGGAACCGCCTATGATATATCTAGCATGGAAAGTATTGGGAACTACTCGATCGTTTTCGTTGACAGGAAAAGCATGCCACCCAAAATGTTTTTATCTCTATCCTTTTCGCTTTGAGCTCTGGCACCTCTACAAATCCCTACTTCCCTCTGCGAAGGGCCTTTCTATTTACTTTATGCAATTTTTATTTTTGAGTCTCCATCTTCTCTTATAAAGCACCAACTAAGGGGCACTATGATCATACTTGAGCATTGGGTGTAGCTAATATGCGAGTGTGTTTCATGAATGGATCAATGATTGAGCATAATGGGCTAGGGATAACTTTCTTTAGTGTTGATATTTTGAAAGACGTGGTTGCTTGTTGATATGCTTCAGTATTGAAATCTTCATGTCAAAACTAGACTATTGCTTTGAATCATATAAAAGTACAAATGTCCATGCTACAAAGAAAAGATTATGTGATGAACATGTTAGGCAGCATTCCACATCAAAAATTCTGTTTTTATCATTTACCTACTCGAGGACGAGCAGGAATTAAGCTTGGGGATGCTGATACATCTCCAATGTTTCTATAATTGTTGATTGTTCGTTATATTATCAATCTTGGATGTTTTACAATCATTTTATAGCAACTTTATATCATTTTTTGGGACTAACCTATTGACATAGTGCCCAGTGCCAGTTGCTATTTTTTGCTTGTTTTTTACTTCCCAGATAATCAATACCAAACGGATTCCAAATGCAGCAAAACTTTTTGGTGATTTTTTCTGGACCAGAAGACACAAGTTGGGCCAAGAAAGTACCAGAGGGGTGCCTCGAGGGGGGCACAACCCACCTGGGCACGCCTGGAGGCCCGGGCGCGCCGTGGTGGGTTGTGCCCACCTCAGTGGCCTCCCGCACTGCCTCTTTGCTCTATAAATACCCCAATATTCCAGAAACCCTTGGGGAGTAGACGAAATACAATTCCAGCCACCGCAAGTTCCAGAAACCACAGATCCAATCTAGACACCATCACGGAGGGGTAAATCATCCTCATTGGTGCCTCTTTGATGATGCGTGAGTAGTTCATTGTAGACCTACGGGTCCGTAGTTAGTAGCTAGATGGCTTCCTCTCTCTCTCTTTTGATTCTCAATACAATGGTCTCTTGGAGATCTATTTGATGTAACTCTTTTTGTGGTGTGTTTGTTGGGATCCGATGAACTTTGAGTTTATGATCAGATCTATGTTTTTATCCATGAAAGTTATTTGAGTCTTTTGATCTCTTATATGCATGATTACTTATAGCCTCGTATTTCTTCTTCGAATCTTTGGTTTAGTTAGGCTGACTAGATCGATTTTTCTTGCCATGGGAAGAGGTGCTTTGTGATGGGTTCGATCTTACGGTGCTCAATCCCAGTGACAGAAGGGGAAATGACACGTATGTATCATTGCTATTAAGGATAACAAGATGGGGTCTATTCCTACATGAATAGATCTTGTCTACATCATGTCATCGTTCTTATTGCATTACTCCGTTTCTCCATGAACTTAATACACTAGATGCATCCTAGATAGCGGTCGATGTGTGGAGTAATAGTAGTAGATGCAGGCAGGAGTCGGTCTACTAATCTTGGACGTGATGCCTATATAATGATCATTGCCTGGATATCATCATAATTATTTGAAGTTCTATCAATCGCCCAACAGTAATTTGTTTACCCACCGTATGTCATTTTTCTCGAGAGAAGCCACTAGTGAAATCTACGGCCCCCGGGTCTCTTCTTTATCATATTTGCCTTCGAGATCTATTTTTATTTGCTTTTATTTTCAGATCTATTAATCCAAAAGCCCAAAAATATCTTGCTGCAATTTATTGTTATTTATTTTATCTCGCGTTCCCGCGAGATCTATTTATCCGATCTACTACAAATTTATCTATCTCTTTACCCGGGAGGGATTGACAACCCCTCTTTTACGTCGGGTTGCAAGTATTTGTTCTTTGTGTGCAGGTGCCATTCACGTAGTGTTGCGTGGTTCTCCTACTGGTTCGATAACCTTGGTCTCATCACTGAGGGAAATACCTACCGTAGATGTGCTGCATCATCCCTTCCTCTTTGGGGAAATACCGACGTAGTTCAAGCGACATCATCCAGCGAATGCTTCCCGCGCTCCACATGGGTGAATTGTAAAATCCCCGCCTCTTCCCTCATTGGTTTTCCGCCACCAGCTAATGGCTTGCTGCATATAAGATATTACCCAGGCGGCAACGCACCGTCGCGACACTGTGTGCAGATCCAGCCCTCACCCATCTACCATTAGTTATTCCAAGCATGCCAGGCAACGACCAAAGCTTCGACGTCGACCCCTACCTGCGTTACATCTTCGGCGAGGAGAACGAGCTGGAGCAGGTCGGGGAACAAGAGCTTCATCGGTCGGTGCAGGCACCATGGCCCATTGGCAACAATATCGGCGTGATAGTCCTTGGGCGCACAATCAACATATTGCAGAGGAAGTGTGATGAGCAGTTTGCCATCCACCGTGCAAAAGATCCAGAGCTGCTCGGTGATTTCTACGACACAACTTATTCTTGTAGACTCGTGTTGGGCCTCCAAGCGCAGAGTTTTGTAGGACAGTAGCAATTTTCCATCAAGTGGATGACCTAAGGTTTATCAATCCGTTGGAAGTGTAGGATGAAGATGGTCTCTCTCAAACCACCCTGCAACCAAATAACAAAAAGTCTCTTATGTCCCCAACACACCAAATACAATGGTAATTTGTATAGGTGCACTAGTTTGCCAAAGACATGGTAATAAAAGTGTAGTAATGATAGTAGATATTGATTTTTGTAATAGGAACAATAAAAAACTGTAGGGGAACGCAGCAGAAAACAAAAATTTTCCGACCTACGCACCAGCCCAGGACCACTATGGAGACTGCATACAAGGTTTGATCAGTTTCGTTACCGACTCGTAGCGCAGCGGAAGTAGAGTCGATGACGATCGGCGGTGCAGATCCCCGCAGCTAGGATTTACAACCTCCCAACCGCGAGGATGTATGCCCTCGTCTTCCCTTCGGACAGCCCTCTGGGAGGCGGTCGAACAGTCCCCCGGACGGTGTCGCGGACAGCCCATCGGGAGGACCTTCGAAACTCGAACGGTCACTCGGACAACCCTTCGGGAGGACTCACAGAACTCGGACCGTCACTCGGACAGCCCTCCGGGAGGCACTCACGAACAGCCCCTCGGGCACTAAGATCGAAACTACGACCTCTCTACAGAGTTGCACACATACGGTGTCATCTATCCGGCAGGGCTTCGCCGTCCAGAACTAGTTCCCACCGGAACCCAGACAGCCTTTCGGCTCTACGAAACTATTTCGCGGGGAGGGAGAGAAGAAGCCAGATCATTGCAATGGCATGTATGTGAGAGTGAGTGAGTGTGGAGGGCTGCCCCTCCACCTCTATTTATAGGATAGCCAAGGGGTAAAGATGTCATACAAAAAAACCCCAAAGTACCCCCACTTTATGCCTTTTCATAAAAGAATAAAGATAAAAGGGGTGCCATGTGGAGCTCCAAGGAGCTCCACCATGCTTGGCCGGCCACACTTGGGCCCCCCCCCCCCACATGGGGGTGCCTTGGCTCCTAAGTCCTTCTAGAAGGCCTTTTGGAAAAATCCAAAAAGGTGGCTTTCCATAAAAATCCCAAAAAGCACTTTCACTATTCATGATGACATTTTTCAGTGTCCGTTCAAACTGAAAATATTTATGTGGGCTTAGAACATTTCTAGTACCCACTAAAATAATTTTCAACACGTTCTGGAATAATTCCAGTTTAGTGATTTCATCTGCGAAAAGCATCTGAAGCGGTTTCGGCAGCTCCGGAACATTTCCGGTTTTCATCTCCGAAAATTCCAGAAAGTTTCCAGAATGATTCTGGCACCCTCCAAGAATTATCAGGCATGTCCCGAAACCAATTTGACTTTATGGTATCCTCTGAAACAACTTTTCAGTATCACCGGAACTCATCCGGTGACCTCTCTCGTCGGAACTTTTCCGCTGTCTCCGAAAAACTTTTTCCGGAAATTTTCTCTCAGACTCCGTGTCTAGTATTCAGCAGATAGATGACCCTTAAGCGTGTGACCCTATAGGTTCGGTGAAGTATAGACATGACACGGAACCCCTTCCGATCAATGATCAACATCGGAGCCGTGGACACCCATATTGATCCCTATACCCACACGAATGAATATTCGAGTGAACCTCCAGTTGCCGTGTGCTATTCCTGTTGCTTCGCGATATGTTACAAATACGCGAGGTGAGACATGTTGGCATTCCCGTGGATCAACAACTTGTCCACTATGCTAGTTACCTCGTTACCGGTATTGTTCTCTTTTCTCGTTACCGTGTTCCAGCATCCCCGTGATCAAATCACAAAGTGTCTAGCCAGACGATGATGGATACCGTAACACTGAGAGGGCCCAGAGATATCTCTCCATCGTCAGAGGAGCAAATCCCAATCTCGAGCTATCAAGTTACTTGACATACTTTTCCATGAACCCGTAAGCCGCCGTAATAGCCACCCATTTACGGATGACGTTTAACAAACCCCAAAGTTCATGAAGCAAGCATGAAGAAACTCGATACTCTCATGGTCTAAGGAATCATGCAAACGTTAACCATCTCTATTTTATTAACCATTAACTTGTGACGAATGTATCTCATAGCATAACATCAATCGGGTCAATTCAACACAAATGTTCTTCTAACATCTGTGCCCTCAAAGTTGCTGGCATAGACATGCCCATGATCAGGAAAACAGAACCATCATGCAACACTTGAGCCAGTCATAGAGGCTTGACTAGGAATACATTTTACCGTTTATTATCCCACACGTGCACATGAGTTTCCCTCCAAGCCTCGTTTTATTTGTAGACTCGAGAACCATAGCAGTTATAGCATGGAACATAAACCTAATTATGAACAGGGAGATAATCAATAACATTTATTATTGCCTCTAGGGCATATCTCCTATAGACTCCCACTTGCACTAGAGTCAATAATCTAGTTAATGCTAATGCACTTTACACCTGTGGCACACCGGTGTAAATATGCTTCGCTTGTGGTATAGCCTGATGTCCAACGGATCTGACGACTTCAGCTCCGTGTGTATCTTTGCATATCCTCGCGTTTTCACGCTTTCACAAAATTCATATTTTGTGTGGACTTGGTTTTGTATGTATGTGAATCACAGGCCGAACCTGGATTCCTCAGACTGAGTTATGGAGCAACTACCTGCAGTAGTGTCCCATTGACAAAAGCCATCTTGGAACCATACTAAGTTCATGAATGAACTATATGATTTAACATCTTCTTTGTCACTTTTAAAAGCGGCAACATACTTCGCCTCTGTTATAGAATTCGCCACAGTAACTTGTTTGGCACATTTTCCAACTAACTGTGCCACCATATTGTGTATTGCACAAAACCCTTAACTTAAATCGAAAATCGCTTGGAGCATGGATGAAGACTGTATCGATGTAACCTTTTACAACGATATCTTCATGATCTCCGCTTGCGAGAAAACATGTCATCAGTGCTACTATAGTACTCAATGACCCTTTTTCACTGTTGTCCCATGATCAGTACTTTTGATCACTTTGGTATCTATACTCGCAACAACTTTGGGAGTATTGGACATATCTGGTTGTTTTACATACCATGGAATACATGATTAATCCAAACACAAGAGTGTGTGGAATCTCCATCATGTATTTTGCTCATCAGTGTTTTGGGACACCGAGTCTTGCAAAAACTCTTTCCATGTGACTTTGGCAAGAATCACTCCTTGACGTTTTTAAATGCTAAAAAGTTTTAGCATCTTGTCAATATGTATTTATTGCTTAGCCCTATTAGGTAAATCTATCTCCATAGATCATCATGCCTAATATAAAGGCTATTTAGCCCAAGCACTTCATCGAAAAACTATTTTCAAATGAAGTCCTAATTCGTGTCAAGAAATTTATTTCCAATTAACAATGTGTCAAGCACACAACGTTTTTAGAAATATTATTATGCTCCCACTTACTTTCTTGAATCACAAGCATCTTCGTTACCCATTGATGAAGTCAAAAACCCTTTTTGACCATTTCATCAAAACACGAAGATTCCAACTCCATTTTGCTCTCTTATGTCCATCACTGGAACTCTGAAGTTTGCATACTCACTAGCATCCTCTGGAATGACAAAATACCTTGGACTGTAACACATGCAAGTCCTTGGTTTCATTTCCATCATATGGAAATCCTATTGTCATCCATGTTTCATATCTCATGACTGAAATATGTATTAATTGCTAGTTCAACCCGAACTGACTTTAAGCATCGCTACGGTGAAACAACCTCATCGTAGTTAACTCTTTGAACTTGTTATTTCAACAAGTCGAGCTTTATGGATAAAACATTTTTATCCGTATCAGTTTTTAGTTCCATAAAAACTCGTTAGACTCTAAGTCTTCCGAAAGGTGTATCAAGATTTTAATCTTGAAACATTTATATGGAAACTATCTCGGATTGTATTGGCATTTAGCCAATTCCGGAGTCAGGGCCCATCAACGCTTCCTTGTGTATCGTAGGTATACTGTTGTCTAACAACAATATCTCATTTGCGCACCTGAGAGATTTGCACGAGCCTTGCCTACGTGGTTCAGCTGCAAGTTCGACCGAAGTCCATACATTTTATTGTAGAGACTTCCGTATCAGTCGTAGTAGGAAACTCCGGAATTACTTCCAAGGTCTCTTTCCTTTGACCTGATGACGAAGATACTGTTTATCTCGTCGAGTTGCACTATTCTCCCACTCACCTTTTTGAAAGAACCATTTTCTTCAAAAAGCATACCGTTCTTTGTGGCAAACCTATTTGCCTCGGTATAGTGAGGGAGGAATACCCAATGACTTGGGATAACCTACAAAGTAGCACTTGTCTGATTTGGAATAGGTTTGTAACCTTTTACACAAGCCCCATATTCTAAATGTTAAGAAAAGATATAACATGGTTGGGCGTACCATACCATGGCGTCATTTCAACAGACCTGATGGAGCTCTTTTCAGTGTAAAAGCCGCAGTCTCTAAAGCATCACTCTTTAAAAGGGATAATGGCAAATTTACTTATGTCATCTTTGATCTTACCATGTCATAAATGGTTTGATTACATCTTCACGGACTTTCCACTTGCAGTGGTGTTCCGGGAGGTGCAAGTTATGAAAGTCTTTTCACAACTCATCAGACATTCGCTAAACTTGTAACTCAAATATTTCTTTCTGCAATCGAATTGTAGAAACATAATTTTCTTGTTACAATAACTTCTACTTCATATTTGAAAACCTTTCGAATGATTTCAAAAGATCCAGACTTATGTCTCATCAAGTAAATATCCATATATCTACTTGAGTCATTTTTGAAGATAGATAAATCCACTACTTGCAACAACATTTATTGAACTACACACATCAAAATGTATGATCACCAATAAGTTTGTTGCTCATTCCTTATGGCCTGTGAACGGTATTTCAGTCACTTCACTTTTCGGAGGAAATTTGCAAGTGTCAGATGATTCAAAATCAAACGACTTCAAAATCCATCATAATGGAGTTTTCCATGCGGGTTTCTCCAATGCGACCAAATGCAGTGCCACACTTGTGTGGTATTCTTTTAGTCTTGCGACATTTAGCGTCAGTGTTATAGATGTATCATATTACCATCAATATTCATAACATACGTCCAATCTCGGATGGAAGCATGGCCCTTTATGTTATTCATAATACTGAACGACAATTGTTCTTTTATGAACAACTCTTTTGCAGCAATCATTGTGCAATGGGCTAGAGTGTGTAAAACTCTAAAATGAATTATGAAAGTAAATACTATGAAGTTGGATAGGATCACCCATGTGCTCAAATTCCAGATCATGGTGAACTCTGTCACTTTATTCCTCCAAAATCATGTTGTGCATGATCACACAAGCTGTCATCATCTCCCACAACGTCTCTGCATCCCATAGTTTTGCCAACTCTCAAACAACCGCAAATGGGCTTTGAGCACTCCAAATGCCCTATCGACATCCTTTCTAGCTCCTTCTTATCTTTGTGCAAAGTGAGATCTTTTCTCACCCCTTGGATTAGAGATGACCTTGACTAAGGTAGCCCACATAGAATAGATACCATCAAAAAATAATAACCCATGTCATAGTCATGACCATTGATGGTATAATTGCACGGAGGAGCTTGTTCCGCACACAAATTTCCAAACAATGGAGGCTGGTGTAGTACGTTGATGTCATTGTGAGACCAGGGCATCCCAAAGAAAGAGTGCCAAATCTAAAGGTCTTCAGATGCAACTGCTTCAAGAATAATGGTGGGCTTTTTACAATGGCCCTGATATTGTCGGTGTACACCATCTGCGCAACTCATTCATTTCGAGTGCATGCAGTCCAGGGTTCGAGCAAACCTGGTCACCCTCTTGATTCCAACGATGCCAAGAGCCTTCCATTGTCTTTGACAGTTGGTTCTCTCAAGTACTTCGGTCCAAACACCTTGACCACCACAGTCGCAAACCTGACCATGGCTTCAGGACACGTGCTTTCGAACATTCGGAGGTACTCGTCCCTGGAATCTGCAACCTTGTGATAACCCACAAGTATAGGGGATCACAACAGTTTTCGAGGATAGAGTATTCAACCCAAATTTATTGATTCGACACAAGGGGAGCCAAAGAATATTTGAGAGTATTAGCAACTGAGTTGTCAATTCAATCACACCTGGAGATTAATTATCTGCAGCAAAGTGATCAGTAGCAAAGTAGTATGATAGTTTTAATAATAGTAGCAGCAGCAACAGTAATGGTAACAGTGATAGCAGTAGTTTCGTAGCAAGTGAAATAGTAACAGCAGCAGTAGTAACTTAGCAAGAACAAGATGTAGGAAAATCGTAGGCATTGGATCGGTAATTTGTTGGATGATATTCATCATGAGACAGTTATAACCTAGGGCGATACGGCACTAGCTCTAGTTCATAAATATAATGTAGGCATGTATTCCGTAAATAGTCATACGTGCTTATGGAAAGAACTTGCATGACATCTTTTGTCCTACCCTCCCGTGGCAGCGGGGTCCATATTGGAAACTAAGGGATATTAAGGCCTCCTTTTAATAGAGAACCGGAACAAAGCATTAACACATGGTGAATACATGAACTCCTCAAACTACGGTCATCACCGGGAGTGGTCCCGACTATTGTTACTCTGGGGTTGCCGGATCATAACACGTAGTAGGTGACTATAACTTGCAAGATCGGAACTAGAACATGGATATAATGATGATAACAGAAACGGTTCAGATCTGAAATCATGGCACCCGGGCCCAAAGTGACAAGCATTAAGCATGGCAAAGTCATAGCAACATCAATCTCAGAACATAATGGATACTAGGGATCAAGCCCTAACAAAACTAACTCGATTACATGATGAATCTCATCCAACTCCTCACCGACTAGCGAGCCTATGAAGGAATTACTCACTCCCGGTGGGGAGCATCATGGAATTGGCGATGGAGAAGGGTTGGTGATGACGAATACCGAAGATCCACCTCTCCGGAGCCCCAAACGGACTCCAGATCTGGCCTCCCGATGAAGGACAGGAGGTGGCGGTAGCTCCGTCTCGCGGAACGCGATAATTCTTTCTCCCTGATTTTTTTTGGAAAAATGTGATTTTATAGCGTCGGTTTTAGGGTCTGCGGGGCCACCAGGTGGGGACAACCCACCTAGGCGCGCCTGGAGGGGGTGGCGTGCCCAGGTGGGTTGTGCCCACCTAGGTGCCCCCCTCCGGTGGTTCTTGGCTCCAGTATTTTTCTTTTATTGTATAAAAATTCCTCGAAAAGTTTCGTTCCATTCTGAGAACTTTTATTTCTGCACAAAAACAACACCATGGTAGTTCTGCTGAAAATAGCGTCAGTCCGGGTTAGTTTCATTCAAATCATGCAAATTAGAGTCCAAAACAAGAGGAAAAGCGTTAGGAAAAGTAGATAAGATGGAGACGTATCACCTTGTCATGGGCAAGTATTCTAAATGTTGTTGTGCACTTATGGTAACCAGATATAATCCAATTTTCCAATGGCATCCTTCTTCAAGATGAAGTAGTCATCGTAGGCCCGGACACAATTGTAGAGGTGATCGAACATACACTACTGCAGGATGCTGCTAACACGACACTACGATCAGAGCCCCTTTGACGAAACTGTATGCGATGCATTAATCGCAAACGGTGATGTAAAAAACCCATCAAAAAAGATGCAAAACATTTGCGATGAAGGATACATCAAACACGGTTTAGATTTTAATTGCTTGTGCGATGCGGGGCATACGGTTGATCCATAAGAACTGTTTGTGATGAGACAGAACAACAGAAACAGGCAGCCATATCAAGGTGTGTGTGATATATGGCATACAGTTCGCTCCGATGAACTGTTTGCTATTAGGGAATGCAACAGAAATGGTTAGCCAAATCAAGGTGTGTGTGATATACGGCATACGGTTCACTCGGACGAACTGTTTTTGATTAGGGAACACAACAGAAATGGTTCAACTTAACAAGATGTGTGTGATATGCGGCATACAGTTCCAAAGATGAACTATTTGCGATGAGCGAAAAGAACACAAACAATTCGTGTAAACAAGATGTGTGTGATATGTGGCAAACAGCCCACTCGGATGAACTATTTGCGATGAGAAATTATATCACAGACGGTTACTACAGTTAATTCGTGTGCGATTCTGTGTGTACAAAAAACTTTGAAAAACGCAAACTAGTTGCTTGCGGTGGCTAGGAGTATCGCACACGATGCGTCTGCGAGTACTCGTGTGCGATGATTAGTAAGTTACACATACGTTTCCTTATCTTAACACGTGTGTGATAGATAACACGTGACACCGCATACGGTATTCGGGTTGTGTGCTCCACTTAGTCTTTTCGCGCTCCAGGGAAGGCTTCCGCGCTCCAGTGATACGTCTCCAATGTATCTATAATTTTTTATTGTTCCATGCTGTTATATTATCAATCTTGGCTGTTTTACAATCATTTTATAGCAACTTTATATTATTTTTTGGGACTAACCTATTGACATAGTGCCCAGTGCCAGTTGCTGTTTTTTGCTTGTTTTTTACTTCGCAGAAAATCAATACCAAACGGAGTCCAAACACAGCAAAACTTTTTGGTGATTTTTTCTGGACTAGAAGACACAAGTTGGGCCAAGAAAGTGCCAGAGGGGTGCCCCGAGGGGGGCACAACCCATGTGGGCGCGCCTGGAGGCCCAAGCGCGCCCTGGTGGGTTGTGACCACCTCGGTGGCCTCCCGCACCACCTCTTTGCTCTATAAATACCCCAATATTCCAAAAACCCTAGCGGAGTCTATGAAATATAATTCCAGCCGCTACAAGTTCCAGAAACCACAGATCCAATCTAGACACCATCACGGAGGGGTTCATCATCCTCATTGGTGCCTCTCCGATGATGCGTGAGTAGTTCATTGTAAACCTACGGGTCTGTAGTTAGTAGCTAGATGGCCTCCTCTCTCTCTTTTGATTCTCAATACAATGGTCTCTTGGAGATCTATTTGATGTAACTCTTTTTGCGGTGTGTTTGTTGGGATCCGATGAACTTTGAGTTTATGATCAGATCTATGTTTTTATCCATGAAAGTTATTTGAGTCTTTTGCTCTCTTATATGCATGATTACTTATAGCCTCGTATTTCTTCTTCGAATCTTTGGTTTAGTTAGGCCAACTAGATCATTTTTTTCTTGCCATGGGAAGAGGTGCTTTGTGATGGGTTCGATCTTACGGTGCTCAATCCCAGTGACAGAAGGGGAAATGACACATATGTATCGTTGCTATTAAGGATAACAAGATGGGGTCTATTCCTACATGAATAGATCTTGTCTACATCATGTCATCGTTCTTATTGCATAACTCCGTTTCTCCATGAACTTAATACACTAGATGCATGCTGGATAGCGGTCGATGTGTGGAGTAATAGTAGTAGATGCTGGCAGGAGTCAGTCTACTAATCTTGGACGTAATGCCTATATAATGATCATTGCCTGGATATCGTCATAATTATTTGAAGTTCTATCAATTTTCCAACAGTAATTTGTTTACCCACTGTATGTTATTTTTCTCGAGAGAAGCCACTAGTGAAATCTATGGCCCCCGGGTCTCTTCTTTATCATATTTGCCTTCGAGATCTATTTTTGATTGCTTTTATTTTCAGATATATTAATCCAAAAACCCAAAAATATCTTGCTGCAATTTATTGTTATTTATTTTATCTCGCGTTCCCGCGAGATCTATTTATCTGGTCTACTACAAATTTATCTATCTCTTTACCCGGGAGGGATTGACAACCCCTCTTTTACGTCGGGTTGCAAGTATTTGTTCTTTGTGTGCAGGTGCCGTTCACGTAGTGTTGCGTGGTTCTCCTAGTGGTTTGATGACCTTGGTCTCATCACTGAGGGAAATACCTACCGTAGCTGTGCTGTATCATCCCTTCCTCTTTGGGGAAATACCGACGTAGTTCAAGCGACATCAAAAGGAATTTCTAGCGCCGTTGCTGGGGAGACATCATCAACATCTGTCAGGTTCCTAATCACAAATCTCATCTTCTTGCAATTTACATTATTTGCCATTTGCCTCTCGTTATCATCTCCCCCAGTTCACAAAAATTTGCCTTCTTTTTTGTTTGCCTTTTTCTTGTTTGCCTCTTTGCTTGTGTTGCCATGTGTCTTCTATTTGCTTGCATCTTTGCTGGCTAAAAATCTATTGATATGGATCCTCATCCACTTGCTAATCTTTTCAAAAGATCCAATTATGATGAACCAATTGATAGTGAATTGAGTTCACTAGATTATCTTTATTAAGTTTTGCTTGAGATTTATGAATCTGAAAATTGTGATGAAGTGTTAAACAAAGATATTTACAAAGTGATTCATGATAGCTCCTTGAATGAAAAGCATGATTGCAATGGTGTTATTATAAATTCTATTAATGTCGATTGTGTTAGTGATATGCAAAACCCCAAGCTTGGGGATGCTTGTTTTGTAATGTCTGCTACTTATTGCAATGATCATGATTGGGGTGATAATGATTCTTATGATCTTGAAAATTTATTTTAACCTCATGATGAATATGCTTGCGATAATATTAAAAGTGGGTTTGGAAGAGTGTCAACTTTAGCTAAAAATAATCCCACATATTTGGAGAATGTTCAATCTTATGAAATTTTTGATAAAAGTGGGCTTGGAGAGGTCATGACTTTATTTGATGATAATCCCACTATTTTGGAAGAGTGTCAACTTTGCATACATGTGGATCATGAAGAGAATATTTTATGTGATAGTTATATTGTTGAATTTGATTATGATCCTACATGTAATTATTATGAGAGAGGAAAATATGGTTGTAGAAATTTTCCTGTTACTAAATTACCTCTCGTTATGTTGAGATCATCAATGTTTTATTCCTCTTCTTTGCATATGTTAGATGTTTCTTGTCTTGATAATTTGTTTGCTTATCAAATCCCTATGCATAGGAAGTATGTTAGACTTAAATGTGTTTGTCATATGTTTCATGATGCTCTCTTTGTGTTTCATTTCTTATCTTTCATGGGAGCATCGTTGAAATCTTAAGCCTATCTTGATGGCTATAGTGAAAGAGCTTGTTGGGAGGCAACCCAATGAATAAAATTTCTTTTTGTCTTTTTCTCTCTGTTCTTGAGTTTTTGCACAATTATGCTACTGCTATGATTGTGTTTTTTGTCTTTTAATTAGAGTTTCTGCCAAGCAAAGCCTTTGGGATCATGTTGGGTGATAGTTGATTTGATCTTGTTGAAAAACAGAAACTTTTGCGTCCAGTAAAATAATTTTAGAAATTCACAGAAGCGACGTAACATTCTGAATTTTTTACACAGGATTGATATACAAATTTCCTACGTTGTCCTAATTTTTCAGAATTTTTGGAGTTACAGAAGTATTTGAAGTTTTCAGATTGCTACAGACTGTTCTGTTTTTGACAGATTCTGTTTTCTTTGCGTTGTGTGCTTATTTTGATGAATCTATGGTTTGTATTGGAGGGTATAAGCCATAGTAAAGTTGGAATACAGTAGATATAATGAAAAAATAAAATATGAATGGGTTTGCAACAGTACTTATAGTAGTGATTTGCTTTGTTATACTAACGGATCTCACGAAGTTTTGTTGAGTTTTATGTGATTGAAGTTTTCAAGTTTTGGGTGAGATCATGATGGATGAAGGAATAAGGAGTAAGAAGAGCCTAAGCTTGGGGATGCCCATGTCATCCCAAGCTATTATCTAAAAGAGAAGCAAGCAACTAAGCTTGGGGATGCCCGAGTGGCATCCCCTCTTTCTTCTAACGACCATCGGTATTTTACTTGGAGCTATATTTTTATTCGTCACATATCATTAGTTTTGCTTGGAGCGTCTTGTATGATTTGAGTCTTTGCTTGTTTTACTTTTTATTTTTAGTCAAGTATCCTTGCTGGACACACCTATTTGAGAGAGCCAAAATTATGCTATGATTTGTTAGAATTGCTCTCTATGCTTCACTTAAATCTTTATGAGCTATGGAATTGCTCTAGTGCTTCACTTATATCTTTTTGAGCACAGTGTGCTTTAATATTTTTGAAGAAATGCTCTCATGCTTCACTTAGATTTATTTGAGAGTATTAATTTTCAAGAAATTCTCTCATGCTTCACTTAAATTATTTTGGGAGAAGGAAATTTTTATGCTCATGTTCTTCACTTAGATTTGTTTGAGCTATCAAAAGCAACACATTAAACTAGTCCCAAAGTGATAGATATTCAAGAGGGATATAATAAAAACTTTCATGAAGATCATTGGACAAAATAAACTTGATTCCTTGTAATAGTTTTGCGATATGATGATATAATATGTGAGTCATGTTGATGAGTAATTATGCTTTAGTAAGAATATTGATGTTAAGGTTTGTGATTCCCTATGCAAGCACGAAAGTCAATAGTTATGCAATGAAATTATATCCTACTTGTGGTGCATTATTCGGTGTTAGTTATGCTTAATGCTCGCTTATGAGATTTTTTTTGTTTCTTGGTTGGATGCTTCATAATCTTTTGCTAGCCTTCATTTGCACTAAGTATGATCACTACTTGTGCATCCAAAATCCATAAACCAGTTTTGCCATATGAGTCCACTATACCTACCTATATGTGGTATTTCCGTGGCGTTCTAAGAAAATTTGTATGTGCCATCTCTAATTTTCAAAATAAATTTCTCTTATGTGTGCTCGTACCGCTCATGAAACGGTAGGGGGTGGCTGATATTTTTCCATGCTAGATGTGTTATTCTCAAGATGAGTGTTTATTCACTTGTCATTGCATGAGAGTAAGGCAAAGGTATTAGGGATGCCCAGTCCCGAAATGAAAAATGAATTTACTTTATGTTGTCAAATAATAAATTCCTTGGAAAGTGTTGGTATGGACGGCACCCGTGGATTCGGTTAGCCGTGGAATGTGAAAGTATGGTGGAAAAAGGAATAAACTTTATTTTCTGTTTGGGAACCGCCTATGATATATCTAGCATGGAAAGTATTGGGAACTACTCGATCGTTTTCGTTGACAGGAAAAGGATGCCACCCAAAATGTTTTTATCTCTATCTTTTTCGCTTTGAGCTCTGGCACCTCTACAAATCCCTACTTCCCTCTGCGAAGGGACTTTCTATTTACTTTATGCAATTTTTATTTTTGAGTCTCCATCTTCTCTTATAAAGCACCAACTAAGGGGCACTATGATCATACTTGAGCATTGGGTGTAGCTAATATGCGAGTGTGTTTCATGAATGGATCAATGATTGAGCATAATGGGCTAGGGATAACTTTCTTTAGTGTTGATATTTTGAAAGACGTGGTTGCTTGTTGATATGCTTCAGTATTGAAATCTTCATGTCAAAACTAGACTATTGCTTTGAATCATATAAAAGTCCAAATGTCCATGCTACAAAGAAAAGATTATGTGATGAACATGTTAGGCAGCATTCCACATCAAAAATTCTGTTTTTATCATTTACCTACTCGAGGACGAGCAGGAATTAAGCTTGGGGATGCTGATACATCTCCAATGTTTCTATAATTGTTGATTGTTCGTTATATTATCAATCTTGGATGTTTTACAATCATTTTATAGCAACTTTATATCATTTTTTGGGACTAACCTATTGACATAGTGCCCAGTGCCAGTTGCTATTTTTTGCTTGTTTTTTACTTCCCAGATAATCAATACCAAACGGATTCCAAATGCAGCAAAACTTTTTGGTGATTTTTTCTGGACCAGAAGACACAAGTTGGGCCAAGAAAGTACCAGAGGGGTGCCTCGAGGGGGGCACAACCCACCTGGGCACGCCTGGAGGCCCGGGCGCGCCGTGGTGGGTTGTGCCCACCTCAGTGGCCTCCCGCACTGCCTCTTTGCTCTATAAATACACCAATATTCCAGAAACCCTAGGGGAGTAGACGAAATACAATTCCAGCCACCGCAAGTTCCAGAAACCACAGATCCAATCTAGACAACATCACGGAGGGGTAAATCATCCTCATTGGTGCCTCTTTGATGATGCGTGAGTAGTTCATTGTAGACCTACGGGTCCGTAGTTAGTAGCTAGATGGCTTCCTCTCTCTCTCTTTTGATTCTCAATACAATGGTCTCTTAGAGATCTATTTGATGTAACTCTTTTTGTGGTGTGTTTGTTGGGATCCGATGAACTTTGAGTTTATGATCAGATCTATGTTTTTATCCATGAAAGTTATTTGAGTCTTTTGATCTCTTATATGCATGATTACTTATAGCCTCGTATTTCTTCTTCGAATCTTTGGTTTAGTTAGGCTGACTAGATCGATTTTTCTTGCCATGGGAAGAGGTGCTTTGTGATGGGTTCGATCTTACGGTGCTCAATCCCAGTGACAGAAGGGGAAATGACACGTATGTATCGTTGCTATTAAGGATAACAAGATGGGGTCTATTCCTACATGAATAGATCTTGTCTACATCATGTCATCGTTCTTATTGCATTACTCCATTTCTCCATGAACTTAATACACTAGATGCATGCTGGATAGCGGTCGATGTGTGGAGTAATAGTAGTAGATGCAGGCAGGAGTCGGTCTACTAATCTTGGACGTGATGCCTATATAATGATCATTGCCTGGATATCATCATAATTATTTGAAGTTCTATCAATCGCCCAACAGTAATTTGTTTACCCACCGTATGTCATTTTTCTCGAGAGAAGCCACTAGTGAAATCTACGGCCCCCGGGTCTCTTCTTTATCATATTTGCCTTCGAGATCTATTTTTATTTGCTTTTATTTTCAGATCTATTTATCCAAAAGCCCAAAAATATCTTGCTGCAATTTATTGTTATTTATTTTATCTCGCGTTCCCGCGAGATCTATTTATCCGATCTACTACAAATTTATCTATCTCTTTACCCGGGAGGGATTGACAACCCCTCTTTTACGTCGGGTTGCAAGTATTTGTTCTTTGTGTGCAGGTGCCATTCACGTAGTGTTGCGTGGTTCTCCTACTGGTTCGATAACCTTGGTCTCATCACTGAGGGAAATACCTACCGTAGATGTGCTGCATCATCCCTTCCTCTTTGGGGAAATACCGACGTAGTTCAAGCGACATCATCCAGCGAATGCTTCCCGCGCTCCACATGGGTGAATTGTAAAATCCCCGCCTCTTCCCTCATTGGTTTTCCGCCACCAGCTAATGGCTTGCTGCATATAAGATATTACCCAGGCGGCAATGCACCGTCGCGACACTGTGTGCAGATCCAGCCCTCACCCATCTACCATTAGTTATTCCAAGCATGCCAGGCAATGACCAAAGCTTCAACGTCGACCCCTACCTGCGTTACATCTTCGGCGAGGAGAACGAGCTGGAGCAGGTCGGGGAGCAAGAGCTTCATCGGTCGGTGCAGGCACCATGGCCCATTGGCAACGATATCGGCGTGATAGTCCTTGGGCGCACAATCAACATATTGCAGAGGAAGTGTGATGAGCAGTTTGCCATCCACCGTGCAAAAGATCCAGAGCTGCTCGGTGATTTCTACGACACAACTTATTCTTGTAGACTCGTGTTGGGCCTCCAAGCGCAGAGTTTTGTAGGACAGTAGCAATTTTCCATCAAGTGGATGACCTAAGGTTTATCAATCCGTTGGAAGTGTAGGATGAAGATGGTCTCTCTCAAACCACCCTGCAACCAAATAACAAAAAGTCTCTTATGTCCCCAACACACCAAATACAATGGTAATTTGTATAGGTGCACTAGTTTGCCAAAGACATGGTAATAAAAGTGTAGTAATGATAGTAGATATTGATTTTTGTAATAGGAACAATAAAAAACTGTAGGGGAACGCAGCAGAAAACAAAAAATTTCTGACCTACGCACCAGCCCAGGACCACTATGGAGACTGCATACAAGGTTTGATCAGTTTCGTTACCGACTCGTAGCGCAGCGGAAGTAGAGTCGATGACGATCGGCGGTGCAGATCCCCGCAGCTAGGATTTACAACCTCCCAACCGCGAGGATGTATACCCTCGTCTTCCCTTCGGATAGCCCTCTGGGAGGCGGTCGAACAGTCCCCCGGACGGTGTCGCGGACAGCCCTTCGGGAGGACCTTCAAAACTCGAACGGTCACTCGGACAGCCCTTCGGGAGGACTCACAGAACTCAGACCGTCACTCGGACAGCCCTCCGGGAGGCACTCATGAACAGCCCCTCGGGCACTAAGATCGAAACTACGACCTCTCTACAGAGTTGCACACATACGGTGTCATCTATCCGGCAGGGCTTCGCCGTCCAGAACTAGTTCCCACCGCAACCCAGACAGCCTTTCGGCTCTACGAAACTATTTCGCGGGGAGGGAGAGAAGAAGCCAGATCATTGCAATGGCATGTATGTGAGAGTGAGTGAGTGTGGAGGGCTGCCCCTCCACCTCTATTTATAGGATAGCCAAGGGGTAAAGATGTCATACAAAAAAACCCCAAAGTACCCCCACTTTATGCCTTTTCATAAAAGAATAAAGATAAAAGGGGTGCCATGTGGAGCTCCAAGGAGCTCCACCATGCTTGGCCGGCCACACTTGCCCCCCCCCCCCACATGGGGGTGCCTTGGCTCCTAAGTCCTTCTAGAAGGCCTTTTGGAAAAATCCAAAAAGGTGGCTTTCCATAAAAATCCCAAAAAGCACTTTCACTATTCACGACGACATTTTTCAGCGTCCGTTCAAACTGAAAATATTTATGTGGGCTTAGAACATTTCTAGTACCCACTAAAATAATTTTCAACGCGTTCTGGAATAATTCCAGTTTAGTGATTTCATCTGCGAAAAGCATGTGAAGCGGTTTCGGCAGCTCCGGAACATTTCCGGTTTTCATCTCCAAAAATTCCAGAAAGTTTCCAGAATGATTCTGGCACCCTCCAAGAATTATCAGGCATGTCCCGAAACCAATTTGACTTTATGGTATCCTCTGAAACAACTTTTCAGTATCACCGGAACTCATCCGGTGACCTCTCTCGTCGGAACTTTCCCGCTGTCTCCGAAAAACTTTTTCCGGAAATTTTCTCTCAGACTCCCTGTCTAGTATTCAGCAGATAGATGACCCTTAAGCGTGTGACCCTATAAGTTCGGTGAAGTATAGACATGACACGGAACCCCTTCCGATCAATGATCAACATCGGAGCCGTGGACACCCATATTGATCCCTATACCCACACGAATGAATATTCGAGTGAACCTCCAGTTGCCGTGTGCTATTCCTGTTGCTTCGCGATATGTTACAAATACGCGAGGTGAGACATGTTGGCATTCCCGTCGATCAACAACTTGTCCACTATGCTAGTTACCTCGTTACCGGTATTGTTCTCTTTTCTCGTTACCGTGTTCCAGCATCCCCGTGATCAAATCACAAAGTGTCTGGCCAGACGATGATGGATACCGTAACACTGAGAGGGCCCAGAGATATCTCTCCATTGTCGGAGGAGCAAATCCCAATCTCGAGCTATCAAGTTACTTGACATACTTTTCCATGAACCCGTAAGCCGCCGTAATAGCCACCCATTTACGGATGACGTTTAACAAACCCCAAAGTTCATGAAGCAAGCATGAAGAAACTCGATACTCTCATGGTCTAAGGAATCATGCAAACGTTAACCATCTCTATGTTATTAACCATTAACTTGTGACGAATGTATCTCATAGCATAACATCAATCGGGTCAATTCAACACAAATGTTCTTCTAACATCTGTGCCCTCAAAGTTGCTGGCATAGACATGCCCATGATCAGGAAAACAGAACCATCATGCAACACTTGAGCCAGTCATAGAGGCTTGACTAGGAATACATTTTACCGTTTATTATCCCACACGTGCACATGAGTTTCCCTCCAAGCCTCGTTTTATTTGTAGACTCGAGAACCATAGCAGTTATAGCATGGAACATAAACCTAATTATGAACAGGGAGATAATCAATAACATTTATTATTGCCTCTAGGGCATATCTCCTACAGACTCCCACTTGCACTAGAGTCAATAATCTAGTTAATGCTAATGCACTTTACACCTGTGGCACACAGGTGTAAATATGCTTCGCTTGTGGTATAGCCTGATGTCCAACGGATCTGACGACTTCTGCTCCGTGTGTATCTTTGCATATCCTCGCGTTTTCACGCTTTCACAAAATTCATATTTTGTGTGGACTTGGTTTTGTATGTATGTGAATCACAGGCCGAACCTGGATTCCTCAGACTGAGTTATGGAGCAACTACCTGCAGTAGTGTCCCATTGACAAAAGCCATCTTGGAACCATACTAAGTTCATGAATGAACTATATGATTTAACATCTTCTTTGTCACTTTTAAAAGAGGCAACATACTTCGCCTCTGTTATAGAATTCGCCACAGTAACTTGTTTGGAACATTTTCCAACTAAATGTGCCACCATATTGTGTATTGCACAAAACCCTTAACTTAAATCGAAAATCGCTTGGAGCATGGATGAAGACTGTATCGATGTAACCTTTTACAACGAACTCTTCATGATCTCCGCTTGCGAGAAAACATGTCATCAGTGCTACTATAGTACTCAATGACCCTTTTTCACTGTTGTCCCATGATCCGTACTTTTGATCACTTTGGTATCTATACTCGCAACAACTTTGGGAGTATTGGACATATCTGGTTGTTTTACATACCATGGAATACATGATTAATCCAAACACAAGAGTGTGTGGAATCTCCATCATGTATTTTGCTCATCAGTGTTTTGGGACACCGAGTCTTGCAAAAACTCTTTCCATGTGACTTTGGCAAGAATCACTCCTTGACGTTTTTAAATGCTAAAAAGTTTTAGCATCTTGTCAATATGTATTTATTGCTTAGCCCTATTAGGTAAATCTATCTCCATAGATCATCATGCCTAATATAAAGGCTATTTAGCCCAAGCACTTCATCGAAAAACTATTTTCAAATGAAGTCCTAATTCGTGTCAAGAAATTTATTTCCAATTAACAATGTGTCAAGCACACAACGTTTTTAGAAATATTATTATGCTCCCACTTACTTTCTTGAATCACAAGCATCTTCGTTACCCATTGATGAAGTCAAAAACCCTTTTTGACCATTTCATCAAAACACGAAGATTCCAACTCCATTTTGCTCTCTTATGTCCATCACTGGAACTCTGAAGTTTGCATACTCACTAGCATCCTCTGGAATGACAAAATACCTTGGACTGTAACACATGCAAGTCCTTGGTTTCATTTCCATCATATGGAAATCCTATTGTCATCCATGTTTCATATCTTATGACTGAAATATGTATTAATTGCTAGTTCAACCCGAACTGACTTTAAGCATCGCTACGGTGAAACAACCTCATCGTAGTCAACTCTTTGAACTTGTTATTTCAACAAGTTGATCTTTATGGATAAAACATTTTTATCCGTATCAGTTTTTAGTTCCATAAAAACTCGTTAGACTCTAAGTCTTCCGAAAGGTGTATCAAGATTTTAATCTTGAAACATTTATATGGAAACTATCTCGGATTGTATTGGCATTTAGCCAATTCCGGAGTCAGGGCCCATCAACGCTTCCTTGTGTATCGTAGGTATACTGATGTCTAACAACAATATCTCGTTTGCGCACCTGAGAGATTTGCACGAGCCTTGCCTACGTGGTTCAGCTGCAAGTTCGACCGAAGTCCATACATTTTATTGTAGAGACTTCCGTATCAGTCGTAGTAGGAAACTCCGGAATTACTTCCAAGGTCTCTTTCCTTTGACCTGATGACGAAGATACTGTTTATCTCGTCGAGTTGCACTATTCTCCCACTCACCTTTTTGAAAGAACCATTTTCTTCAAAAAGCATACCGTTCTTTGTGGCAAACCTATTTGCCTCGGTATAGTGAGGGAGGAATACCCAATGACTTGGGATAACCTACAAAGTAGCACTTGTCTGATTTGGAATAGGTTTGTAACCTTTTACACAAGCCCCATATTCCAAATGTTAAGAAAAGATATAACATGGTTGGGCGTACCATACCATGGCGTCATTTCAACAGACCTGATGGAGCTCTTTTCAGTGTAAAAGCCGCAGTCTCTAAAGCATCACTCTTTAAAAGGGATAATGGCAAATTTATTTATGTCATCTTTGATCTTACCATGTCATAAATGGTTTGATTACATCTTCACGGACTTTCCACTTGCAGTGGTGTTCCGGGAGGTGCAAGTTATGAAAGTCTTTTCACAACTCATCAGACATTCGCTAAACTTGTAACTCAAATATTTCTTTCTGCAATCGAATTGTAGAAACATAATTTTCTTGTTACAATAACTTCTACTTCATATTTGAAAACCTTTCGAATGATTTCAAAAGATCCAGACTTACGTCTCATCAAGTAAATATCCATATATCTACTTGAGTCATTTTTGAAGATAGATAAATCCACTACTTGCAACAACATTTATTGAACTACACACATCAAAATGTATGATCACCAATAAGTTTGTTGCTCATTCCTTATGGCCTGTGAACGGTATTTCAGTCACTTCACTTTTCGGAGGAAATTTGCAAGTGTCAGATGATTCAAAATCAAACGACTTCAAAATCCATCATAATGGAGTTTTCCATGCGGGTTTCTCCAATGCGACCAAATGCAGTGCCACACTTGTGTGGTATTCTTTTAGTCTTGCGACATTTAGCGTCAGTGTTATAGATGTATCATATTACCATCAATATTCATAACATACGTCCAATCTCGGATGGAAGCATGGCCCTTTATGTTATTCATAATACTGAACGACAATTGTTCTTTTATGAACAACTCTTTTGCAACAATCATTGTGCAATGGGCTAGAGTGTGTAAAACTCTAAAATGAATTATGAAAGTAAATACTGAGGTAATGTATTATTATCAACATTCATAACATACATCTCATTCATAATGAAAGTATGGCCCTTATGTTATTCATAACACCGAACATCAAAAGTTCTCTTATGAACAACCTTCTTGCAAGATACCTTATGCAATGGGCTAGAGTTTGTGAAACTCTAAATGAATTATGAAAATAAATACAGACGGTAATACACCGATGGAAGGTATAGTAACATTTACTATGTTCCCTGTGTATACCTAAACCTCATTCCTGGCAAGTCTTTCAGGCCATAGTAGTTCTTACATCGAGTTGCAACAGAAAGCAATCAAGCGGGTATCTTTGTGATTAACTCACAATACCCAAGAATCAGTGATTAACAATTTAATCATAATTCCCAAGAACTATATCTTTGACCAGCCTTCTATACATCAAAAACTTGTATGACATTCATACATGAGCTGGATATTCTAGTCTTCTTTCTTATTGCCTTTATACTTCTAATAGTTTAACTTTTAGTATTTCTCCTACTCTCAGAAGAAGCAGCCAACTTAAGAGTGGCGTTAGCCCCGGACTTCCTAGGCGTGAAAGTTTCACTAACACCCTTCGGACACTTCCTTTCTCTTTAAGTTGTTGTTTTATTCACCTTTCATCATATGATAGGGGTTCTTCTGGATCCCTCTCTTATCAGTCTAATGCATAGTAAACTCCTTTACTAATAGTTTGCAAACAAACATTGCTTTGGATATCTCATATCTTTTAGCCTATGTCTGTCTCTGAAAATGATTTTCAGATTCCATGAATATCACATAACTATCCAAACTTTTGAAGTTCGGGTCTCATGGAAGCAAACATATTGCACTTGACTGAAATGGAATTCTAGCTTTTGGATCGAAGGACGAGAGTCACTTGATCCATAGCATAAGCGAGAGAATAACGAAAGTATGCGATAGGACAAAGTCCTTCTCGGCACTCTTGAGGACAATCCTCACATTACGTTACCAACCGTAAAGTTTTAACCAGATATTTAACAGCCATTCAAAATTAACAGGGAAGGTGGAAACGCGAGCCATAATTCTACAACTATTATGCAAATCACACTTAGACAGTGTTCATAATTAATTGCACTGAGAATTAAACAAGTCAATTCAAAAGTGTGCTCCCACTCAAATCAATATCTCTCATAATTGATTGTGAGTGATTCAAGATCCATATTACAATTTAACGCCAAGGATGTATCCATCTCAAGTGACGAGAATTGCAATCGGTAGGCTAACTTGCCAATCACATCTCTATGTGACTCTTGTTCATCTTTCGATGGGCATGTTCCGAGCTCAGGACTTTCAAGCTAGAACGTCAAGACAACCAAGTGATCTTGCTGCGAGGTCTCAACTCACCCGCCTCACACATCCCTAATCGTTCGTACCCATGTATCCATGTGATACCCCGAAAAGTTAGGTGCCGTGACGGTGCTACACTTGGGAGAACACTAACTACTTGATATTTTGTGAGAGATCACCCTAATAAAAAGCGACTACCGCGCAATCAAAAAGGGTGCATCATAAGGGATAAACATCTCAGGCAATTCATAATAGCATGATATGGTATAGCCCTTTCTGACGGAGAAGTCTTGTATTTCTTCGTCTTCGGCATTCGCGTCGGTGTTCACCTTTGCGAAGATTGCCACCACCTTGTCGATGCACTAGATAATATTGGTATCTCTATAGCTAATAAAATAATGCATTACACAAGGTCGACACGCAGGTCATTTAAAGTGCAATCATATGGCTCTAGCCATCATGCCAAATCATGACACGCAGGTCATGTTAATCAATTTACATCATATAGTCATCTCATACATAATCAAATTATTATGAGCACTGCTATACCACAGCATATGCACATGCAAACCCTCCTGCAAAACCAAGTTAGACGCCTCTAATCAGTTCATGCAAAAACTTGTTTTACGTGGCTTCTCAGGTTTCGAAACAAACCGAAGCTACCAACGTCCATCATCAAGTATGATAATTCAAGTCGCTAGATTAACTTTCCAGGGTGTATGAAAACCGAGATAATAAAATCTTGAGCCCCATACTAAACTTCGTCATACGCATGACCCCCGTGCAGATCATATCTGCATTGCCCTTTTGTTTGTGAAATTTCATCTTTCTTTTTAACTACGGTGGAATTCAATGGACTGTTAGCACTTCGTTGATCAATCAGGATCACGGATTGCCAGAACATTGAAACTCCACCATGCTGTTATCAAGATCAGAAATATGCAAATTCCAGGGAAGCAACAAGAACTTCGGGTAACAGATTTCATCTGCTACCCGCACAAATAATTTTCAGTAATAGAACTCATCTACTACCTAATTATATTGTGCAACACCCATACATCTCCATGTATTCTAGATCGCAACCTGCATCTACGCATAGCACGGCTCATGATGCCACTGTAGGGGAACGCAGCAGAAAACAAAAAATTTCCGACCTACGCACCAGCCCAGGACAACTATGGAGGCTGCATACAAGGTTTGATCAGTTTCGTTACCGACTCGTAGCGCAGCGGAAGTAGAGTCGATGACGATTGGCGGTGCAGATCCCCGCAGCTAGGATTTACAACCTCCCAACCACGAGGATGTATACCCTCGTCTTCCCTTCGGACAGCCCTCCGGGAGGCGGTCAAACAGTCCCCCGGACGGTGTCGCGGACAGCCCTTCGGGAGGACCTTCGAAACTTGAACGGTCACTCGGACAGCCCTTCGGGAGGACTCACAGAACTCGGACCGTCACTCAGACAGCCCTCCGGGAGGCACTCACGAACAGCCCCTCGGGCACTAAGATCGAAACTACGACCTCTCTACAGAGTTGCACACATACGGTGTCATCTATCCGGCAGGGCTTCGCCGTCCAGAACTAGTTCCCACCGGAACCCAGACAGCCTTTCGGCTCTACGAAACTATTTCGCGGGGAGGGAGAGAAGAAGCCAGATCATTGCAATGGCATGTATGTGAGAGTGAGTGAGTGTGGAGGGCTGCCCCTCCACCTCTATTTATAGGATAGCCAAGGGGTAAAGATGTCATACAAAAAAACCCCAAAGTACCCCCACTTTATGCCTTTTCATAAAAGAATAAAGATAAAAGAGGTGCCATGTGGAGCTCCAAGGAGCTCCACCATGCTTGGCCGGCCACACTTGGGCCCCCCCCCCACATGGGGGTGCCTTGGCTCCTAAGTCCTTCTAGAAGGCCTTTTGGAAAAAGCCAAAAAGGTGGCTTTCCATAAAAATCCCAAAAAGCACTTTCACTATTCACTATGACATTTTTCAGCGTCCGTTCGAACTGAAAATATTTATGTGGGCTTAGAACATTTCTAGTACCCACTAAAATAATTTTCAACGCGTTCTGGAACAATTCCAGTTTAGTGATTTCATCTGCGAAAAGCATCTAAAGTAGTTTCGGCAGCTCCGGAACATTTCCGGTTTTCATCTCCGAAAATTCCAGAAAGTTTCCAGAATGATTCTGGCACCCTCCAAGAATTATCAGGCATGTCCCGAAACCAATTTGACTTTATGGGTATCCTCTGAAACAACTTTTCAGTATCACCGGAACTCATCCGGTGACCTCTCTCGTCGGAACTTTTCCGCTGTCTCCGAAAAACTTTTTCCGGAAATTTTCTCTCAGACTCCCTGTCTAGTATTCAGCAGATAGATGACCCTTAAGCATGTGACCCTATAGGTTCGGTGAAGTATAGACATGACACGGAACCCCTTCCGATCAATGATCAACATCGGAGCCGTGGACACCCATATTGACCCCTATACCCACACGAATGAATATTCGAGTGAACCTCCAGTTGCCGTGTGCTATTCCTGTTGCTTCGCGATATGTTACAAATACCCGAGGTGAGACATGTTGGCATTCCCGTGGATCAACAACTTGTCCACTATGCTAGTTACCTCGTTACCGATATTGTTCTCTTTTCTCGTTACCGTGTTCCGGCATCCCCGTGATCAAATCACAAAGTGTCTGGCCAGACGATGATGGATACCGTAACACTGAGAGGGCCCAGAGATATCTCTCCATCGTCGGAGGAGCAAATCCCAATCTCGAGCTATCAAGTTACTTGACATACTTTTCGATGAACCCGTAAGCCGCCGTAATAGCCACCCATTTACGGATGACATTTAACAAACCCCAAAGTTCATGAAGCAAGCATGAAGAAACTCGATACTCTCATGGTCTAAGGAATCATGCAAACGTTAACCATCTCTGTGTTATTAACCATTAACTTGTGACGAATGTATCTCATAGCATAACATCAATCGGGTCAATTCAACACAAATGTTCTTCTAACATCTGTGCCCTCAAAGTTGCTGGCATAGACATGCCCATGATCAGGAAAACAGAACCATCATGCAACACTTGAGCCAGTCATAGAGGCTTGACTAGGAATACATTTTACCGTTTATTATCCCACACGTGCACATGAGTTTCCCTCCAATCCTCGTTTTATTTGTAGACTCGAGAACCATAGCAGTTATAGCATGGAACATAAACCTAATTATGAACAGGGAGATAATCAATAACATTTATTATTGCCTCTAGGGCATATCTCCTACAAAAATAGCAAGGTAGCAATTGATAAAACGGAGCACAAACGATATTGCAATGCTTGAAAATGAGGCCTAGGGTCCGTACTTTCGCTAGTGCAATCTCTCAACAATGCTAATATAATTGGATCACATAACCATCCCTCAATGCGCAATGAAGAATCACTCCAAAGTTCCTATCTAGCGGAGAACAAAAGAAGAAATTGTTTGTAGGGTACGAAACCACCTCAAAACTATTCTTTCCGATCAATCTATCCTAGATTTCGTACTAAAATAACACCAACCTATTCTTTTCAATTGATCTAACCAAGAGTTCATACTAAAATAACACCATATGATACACATCAACCAACTCTAATGTCACCTAGATACACCAATGTCACCGCGAGTATCCGTGAGTTGATTATGCGATATGCATCAAACAATTTCAGATTCATAATACTCAATCCAACACAAAGAACTTCAAAGAGTGCCCCTAGATTTCTACCGGAGAAACAAGGATGAAAACATGCATCAACCCCTATGCATAGATTACGCCAATGTCACCTCGGGAATCCGTGAGTTGAGTTCCAAGACATAGATCAAGTGCTCTCAAATCCATAAAAGTATTCAATCCGATAAAATGAAATCTCAAAAGGAAAACTCAATTCATCACAACAAGATAGAGAGGGAGAAACACCATATGATCCAACTATATTAACAAAGCCCGCGATACATCAAGATCGTGCCATCTCGAGAACACGAGAGAGAGAGAGAGAGAGAGAGAGATTAAACACACTTGTCATTAACCCGTGCAGCTGCACGGGCTAGCAATTTGATTTACACAATAGAAAGAAAAATATATTTTTAAAATTTGTGCATCAATGAAAATCTATATAGAATATAGAAAAAGGGCATAATTTCCCTGTCCATAATTCCTCATTTTATTCAAAACCAAGAAACACGGGTGCGCTAGCATAGGAGAGTGGTAGAATATAATGAAATTCTATAACAATATATGCCATATTCATTTGCTAAGCCTTGGCACTCCTTCGGAAGTGCAAACCGATGTTATATTAGGAGGTCTATAGTTCCACGAAATGGCTAAAGTAAAAAAAAGTAACGATACTGGACCTATGGAAAACAGAGGAATAATTGTGCTTGTTCATGTCAAATTTCTGGCTGAACCAAGTAAAAATTCTTGAACAAATGTACTTGATATTTAATTTGCACGTAACAATAGCCAATGGCTTCAAAGAGACAATGGCGAATAGCTTCATAGGAGGATAACTGACTTTACAATACAAAAACATCATTAAAATTTTGAAATCATTGATGTCTTTTCTTAACAGGGAAACAAAATTCAGATGAAGATGACTGGTTAGCATACTGTTTATAGGGTGATGTATATATGCCGGCTGATATAAAAATGCAAAACCCATTTATAATATGATGGGAAAGCAAGGAGATGCAAAATATTACAATAAAAATATATTGATGGTTATTCAAATATCTCAATGTAAAAGGAAAATTGTTTGATTACATAAGGAAGTGCAGAAGTAGCTACATCTTATCTTTTTGTAACACAAAACTAAATCCGTTTCAAGTTTAATACACAACAGAAATTACTTTCGTTATGAATGACAAAGGCACAGATAAAAGACAATATCCAAAACCACTTGAAAATTAATTTTGAATTAAATTTGGGATGCCATAGCAGTTTTATGTTGAATGACTATGGTTTGGGACTGGACTTTAAGTTTGGCTCAACTTGCAAAACAAACTCTAGTAATACTATACACGTTTATTTGCATGCTCCATGTAATAGATAGACAATAGGAAAACTAACTCAAGCAAACATGCCATGTCCAACATATTTCATCTTTTGGTCAAGAATGGCCTAGTGTGCTACATTTTTTTATGGTGACCTGATCTTGTAAAAAGGAAATGTTTTTTACATGCAGTTGGCTAACTACGGTTGTGACTTGGTGTTGTATAGCAAGCAAGCTACTCTTGCAGCATGCACTTAGGGAATAAGGGTGACTACTGAATTGGACGGTGCCCATGATAGAGAGGACATGCGTGTAGTGAGGAAAGGACGGCTGCTGGACATAAGGAACAACAACATGAAAATGAGATCAAATTAAGTTGCAGCTTGATTGTTTTTGCTCGTACATATTGTAGGGTCAATCGGATCCTTTAGGAATTCCTTGATCAAACCAATGGACTGTAAAATGCATGAGGGATTCAATCAAGTAATGTCTTACTTGGGTGCATTGTGATATGTTGGATCAGTGTACGCATGCATATACTTGATTCGCTAGGACTGCTTAAGCAATCAGTGACTCAGCACTCGGACATGTAACACCCCTAGTGGTTAACTACAGTAATCACCCTTGATTATGCCATGTCATCATGATCAACAGTGCTTAATCAACATTAGTATCATATCTCTTTTCAAATTCAAACTCAATTGGAAATTCAAACTGAAAGTAGAAAATAAAAGTTATCCAACATAAAAACTAAAATGTGCAGCATGTTGCAAATATTCCCAAAGCTTTTATAAAATTGATTGCAACTTTTATTGGAATTGTAAAAGGACTCAAACAGCAAGGAACAGCAGCAAAATAGCACTATTTAATCCTTTTTCAATTAAATAAATCCAAACAAAAAGATATGGACCCCAAACCAATTTCTAGCAGTGACTAATAATGCACCATATTTATTTGGGCTAGTTTCATATTTTACAAAAGTATTTTGAAATCAAAACAAAAGCCAAAACAGAAACTAAAAAGAGAAAACATAAAAGAAAAGAAGTAAAAGAAAATAATAATTAAAAAAAAACAGCAAAACCCCCCCTTACCCCACTGGGCCTTTTGGCCCAGTCGGCTCCGTCGACCAGGCCGGCCCAGCCGGCCACCCCTCACTCCCCTTATCCCCACCCCGACGGAAACCCTAGAGCCCAACCCCCACTCCCCTCGATCCCACGCCGCTCTCTTCCTCCTCCCACTGTATCGGGGGGGAACGCCCCCGCCGCCATCGGAGCTCCCGCGCCGTCGCCCGTGGCTCCCCCCTCTCCATCGCCGCTGCGCCTCGACGCCACTACTCGCCGTGCCGCCCTTCCGCCGGGCCTCCTCGTCCCGTCGCTCGACCCCACTCCCCCTGACCCCGACGCCCGATCCCTCTTGCCTCCCGCCTCGTCATCCCCACTCTCCCATTCCGCCCCTCCTCACGCGTTACCTCTTCTACTCCTGCCGTCTCCTTCTCCCTCCCCCTCGCAGGAACCACGACTCCGCCAACCGACGCCACTCCGTTGCCAGACCGCCCCCCCCCCCTCGGCTCTCTTATCGTCTGGCCCGTGTGTGTTCTGGTGCCCTCCACGCCGGCTTCTACGAGCCTCGCCGACCCGTGCATCTACACCGGGGGTGAGAACCCGCGTCGCGCACGCCTTTTCCCCTCTCTGCTCCCGCTCGGCGCCCGGCGCACGCCGACCGCGCGCACGCACACGCGCAACCCTGCCTCACCTCGCTGACCGCGCCACGCTCGCGTGCGCGCCGCCCTGCTCGCCGTTTCTGCCTCTGCGCCCCGCGCCGCTCCGGCCAGCCTCTCCCCGTGACAGCGCCTGCCGCCTCCTCCGGCCACGGTTGCGCGCGCCTCGCCGCGCCCCCTGGTGGCCTCGGGCACGCACACGCGCGCCCGCACCCGCGCCCCGCTCGCCTCGCCGGCTCCCTGAGCCCGCGCGCGCCTTCGGCCGCCCGGACACGTCCGGCGCCCGAATGGGTGCGCAGCGGACACGTCCGTCGGCCCACTGACGTAGGGGCCGCGCCTCTCTGGCCCTATGACGAACGGGGCCCAGCCCCTAAAAACGAGTTTAAAAAAATAAAATATATAATTAAAATAAATAATTAATTAGTTAATTAACACTGTTTAGATTAGTCTAATTTGATTAATTAGATTAATTAAATGTTAATTAAGTTAAGTAACCCTGGTTAATTAGAGCTAATTAATTAGTTAACCTAATTAACCTTGCTGACATCAGCATGATGTCATGCTGACATCAGCGAGCACTATTCTGGATAATTCGAAATTAAATAATAAAAATAAATTCCAGAAATTAATAAAATCTTTAGAAAATCATATAAAATAAACCGTAACTCCGATGAAAATACTTTCTACATGAAAGTTGTTCAGAACGACGAAACGAATCCGAATACGCAGTCCGTTCGTCCGCCACACGTCTCTAACTATCCGAACATGCAACCGTTCCCCTCCGGTCATTTGTCTGACAAATGTCCGGAACCGGGAAAACATTCCCGGATGGATCCCTCCTTCCTCAGTGACGTGCAACCGTACGTTAGGACACACTCGGCACTGCGTATTGTCATGTCATACTTTGTGTAGCACTTGCTTGCTTAATATTTATACTGTTTCCTCCCCCTCTTCTCTCTCGATAGAGCCCGGTGCCGACGCAGCTCCGGTGATTGGTTCCAGTACTGACGACCTTGCCCTTGCCGCCGAGCAACCAGGCAAGCCCCCCTTTTGATCATCCCGATATCGCCCATTCTAATTTCCCATGCTTGCATTAGAATTGCTGCTGCTGCTGCTGCTTTACCTATTCTGATGCATAGCCTGTTCATTGTAACCTGCTGTTGATAATTACCTACATATCCTAAACTGTTTAGTCTAGGCTGGGTAGAGACCTATCAGTGACCCCACTTATCCCGACTGCCGCGCTGGATCGTCAGAAGACCCGATCAATGGGATTGAAGACCAGGCCCCGACACCGCACATCACCCCCCCCCCCTTAGTTGTAACGACACTGCAGCGTTACTATCGAGTGTCGAGGGTGAAACCTCATGTAGCACTTCTGATGTTAACTCTGTAGAGTAGTTATTCGGTCGTGGTCATCGAGGGTGATTCCTCCTTCACCGCTTCCGATAACGACGCTGTCGTACAACACCTCAAGTGTGGACCCAGTGAGGGTGATTCCTCCTAGTTCACCTTGACGGATACATCGAGTGGGAATTCAATGAGGGTGATACCTCGGATTCCCTGATGTTATGGACACACGGATACTTGGACTTTACAATGTTACTTGGGAAGGCGGGTCGACCCTGAGGGGTACCCGCGTGTGATGTGAAGGCGGGTTGCCAGTGTGGTGCCCGAGTTGTGAATACGAGGCGCGGCCGGGCATTCTTAACCCTTGCCGCAAGTCCTCGAGACGGGGCGACGGGGTCACATCTTTCGTGAGTCTCTGCTCGTTACCGCAAGCCCCTAGTCCTAGCGATTTGGATATTTGATCCGAGCAGGCCTCTGGTCTGATAGCACTAACCATCACGTGGGCATAGTATGGGCGTTCTGCATCGTATGCATCAGCCGAAAGCTCTGTCAGACGTCCAGTTCAGCCTCGTGGCCGGGCCGGGCCAGTACCATCCAGGACTGAGGTGGTGCTCGTCCCGACCCTGCACACACCGACCCGGAGTGCACAGGGCGATGGCCCATGACCCCTGAGCGCTTAGGATATAGACCGACGGGGACCTCTCTGCTAAGCTGTAGGTAGGGTTGCGATGTGTCGTTTGGCCGAGGCCGGGCATGACCCAGGAAAGTGTGTCCGGCCGAAGTTAATCGAGCGTGTTGGGTAAGTTGGTGCACCCCTGCAGGGAAGAACACTTCTATCGATAGCCGGTCCTACGGTAAAGGACACTCGGAGTTGTATCCTGATTGATACAATTTAGAACTGGATACCTGTGATGAGACCTGTATATATGGCTCTGGGATTGCTTCTCGCAGGGAGTCGAGAAGGGATCTCAGGACGAGGTTGATGACTGTATGGCTCTGGGATTGCTTTCTCGCAGGGAGTCGAGAAAGGATCTCTGGGTGAGGTTGATATTATTACTGCTACATTATATGGTATTGTTCTACTCTCTTCTACTGCTGCAAGACCGCTCAAGATGCTAGTCTTCGATAGGACTAGGCCTTCTCTCTATTCTGGCATTTCTGCAGCCCAGTCCACATATACAGCCTCCCCTTGATAATGTTGCATATGTAGTGTAGATCCTTGCTTGCTGAGTACTTCTGAGTACTCACGGTTGCTTTGTTTTCCTTTTTCTCCCCCATATCAGTTTGACGTGACCAGAGGACGGAGCCCCCTGAGACAGATGCCCCGACGATCGCTACTACTACTACCCAGAGGATGGATACTACTACGAGTTGACTGACGACCAGGAGTAGGATCGGAGGGTCCCAGGCAGGAGGCCTTCGCCTTTCGATCGTAGTGTTTTATTTTGCCCCGCCTTTCTAAAGGCCTTTCTGTTTCTATTTCATATCTGTACTCAGATATCTGATGCTTCCGCTGACGCTTGTTCGCAAGCTTATGTATTCGAGCCCTCGAGGCCCCTGGCTTGTAATATAAAGCTTGTATGATTTTATTTATGTTTTAGAGTTGTGTTGTGATATCTTCCCGTGAGTCCTTAGGCTTGATCGTGTGCATTTGCGTGTATGATTAGTTGTGACGCCCCCGGTTCAATCGTACACTAATCATACACGCAAACGTGTACGATCAAGCCCAGGGACTCACGGGAAGATATCACAACACAACTCTAAACACAAATAAACGGAGGTCCACAATATTACAGACCAGGGATCCAAAGATCCGAATACATAAGTCAGTCATACAAATAATATCTGGGTACAGACATAGTTAGACAAGTTATGCCTTAAGAAGGCTAGCACAAACAGCGACACTAGATCGAAAGGCGTTGGCCTCCTGCCTGGGAGCCTCCGATCCTACTCCTGGTCAGCTGGCTCGATCCAGTAGTACGTGCCCTCTGGACCCGCCTGGTAGTAGGCTCCGGTGGTGGCGTCTGGCTCCTGGACTCCATCGTCTGGTGTATCATCAAGGTGGGGTATATGGGGGAAAAGAGAAAATAAAGCAACCGTGAGTACTCATCCGAAGTACTCAGCAAGCAAGGATCTATACTACATATGCAACATTATCAATGGAGAAAAGGCTGTATATGTGGACTGGGCTGCAGAAATGCCAGAATATAGAGAAAGGCCTAGTCCTATCGAAGACTAGCATCTTCAAAATCTTCTCAAAGCCATCTTGCGCAGCAGTAGAAGAGAGTAGAATAGCATTGTATTTAGCAAACATGTTGAAGTACAGCTCAAAGATCCTTCCTGCGCTCCCATCCCAGACGAGAGTTAATCCCGCAGCTCTCAATTAAGTAACAAGTATCCATTTAAGTAGGTAGATCGGTGAACACAACTGAGCGTCCTTTACCGGAGGACCGGCTATCGATAGAAGATTCATCCCTGCAGGGGTGCACTACTGTTACCCAACTGACGCTCGTCAACTTCG
>CM022298.1:724141641-724170962 GCA_011799875.1 Thinopyrum elongatum | reverse complement strand
ATCATAATTATTTGAAGTTCTATCAATCGCCCAACAGTAATTTGTTTACCCACCGTATGTCATTTTTCTCGAGAGAAGCCACTAGTGAAATCTACGGCCCCCGGGTCTCTTCTTTATCATATTTGCCTTCGAGATCTATTTTTATTTGCTTTTATTTTCAGATCTATTAATCCAAAAGCCCAAAAATATCTTGCTGCAATTTATTGTTATTTATTTTATCTCGCGTTCCCGCGAGATCTATTTATCCGATCTACTACAAATTTATCTATCTCTTTACCCGGGAGGGATTGACAACCCCTCTTTTACGTCGGGTTGCAAGTATTTGTTCTTTGTGTGCAGGTGCCATTCACGTAGTGTTGCGTGGTTCTCCTACTGGTTCGATAACCTTGGTCTCATCACTGAGGGAAATACCTACCGTAGATGTGCTGCATCATCCCTTCCTCTTTGGGGAAATACCGACGTAGTTCAAGCGACATCATCCAGCGAATGCTTCCCGCGCTCTACATGGGTGAATTGTAAAATCCCCGCCTCTTCCCTCATTGGTTTTCCGCCACCAGCTAATGGCTTGCTGCATATAAGATATTACCCAGGCGGCAACGCACCGTCGCGACACTGTGTGCAGATCCAGCCCTCACCCATCTACCATTAGTTATTCCAAGCATGCCAGGCAATGACCAAAGCTTCAACGTCGACCCCTACCTGCGTTACATCTTCGGCGAGGAGAACGAGCTGGAGCAGGTCGGGGAGCAAGAGCTTCATCGGTCGGTGCAGGCACCATGGCCCATTGGCAACGATATCGGCGTGATAGTCCTTGGGCGCACAATCAACATATTGCAGAGGAAGTGTGATGAGCAGTTTGCCATCCACCATGCAAAAGATCCAGAGCTGCTCGGTGATTTCTACGACACAACTTATTCTTGTAGACTCGTGTTGGGCCTCCAAGCGCAGAGTTTTGTAGGACAGTAGCAATTTTCCATCAAGTGGATGACCTAAGGATTATCAATCCGTTGGAAGTGTAGGATGAAGATGGTCTCTCTCAAACCACCCTGCAACCAAATAACAAAAAGTCTCTTATGTCCCCAACAAACCAAATACAATGGTAATTTGTATAGGTGCACTAGTTTGCCAAAGACATGGTAATAAAAGTGTAGTAATGATAGTAGATATTGATTTTTGTAATAGGAACAATAAAAAACTGTAGGGGAACGCAGCAGAAAACAAAAATTTTCCGACCTACGCACCAGCCCAGGACCACTATGGAGACTGCATACAAGGTTTGATCAGTTTCGTTACCGACTCGTAGCGCAGCGGAAGTAGAGTCGATGACGATCGGCGGTGCAGATCCCCGCAGCTAGGATTTACAACCTCCCAACCGCGAGGATGTATACCCTCGTCTTCCCTTCGGACAGCCCTCCGGGAGGCGGTCGAACAGTCCCCCGGACGGTGTCGCGGACAGCCCTTCGGGAGGACCTTCGAAACTCGAACGGTCACTCGGACAGCCCTTCGGGAGGACTCACAGAACTCGGACCGTCACTCGGACAGCCCTCCGGGAGGCACTCACGAACAGCCCCTCGGGCACTAAGATCGAAACTACGACCTCTCTACAGAGTTGCACACATACGGTGTCATCTATCCGGCAGGGCTTCGCCGTCCAGAACTAGTTCCCACCGGAACCCAGACAGCCTTTCGGCTCTACGAAACTATTTCGCGGGGAGGGAGAGAAGAAGCCAGATCATTGCAATGGCATGTATGTGAGAGTGAGTGAGTGTGGAGGGCTGCCCCTCCACCTCTATTTATAGGATAGCCAAGGGGTAAAGATGTCATACAAAAAAACCCCAAAGTACCCCCACTTTATGCCTTTTCATAAAAGAATAAAGATAAAAGAGGTGCCATGTGGAGCTCCAAGGAGCTCCACCAAGCTTGGCCGGCCACACTTGGGCCCCCCCCCCCCACATGGGGGTGCCTTGGCTCCTAAGTCCTTCTAGAAGGCCTTTTGGAAAAAGCCAAAAAGGTGGCTTTCCATAAAAATCCCAAAAAGCACTTTCACTATTCACTATGACATTTTTCAGCGTCCGTTCGAACTGAAAATATTTATGTGGGCTTAGAACATTTCTAGTACCCACTAAAATAATTTTCAACGCGTTCTGGAACAATTCCAGTTTAGTGATTTCATCTGCGAAAAGCATCTAAAGCAGTTTCGGCAGCTCCGGAACATTTCCGGTTTTCATCTCCGAAAATTCCAGAAAGTTTCCAGAATGATTCTGGCACCCTCCAAGAATTATCAGGCATGTCCCGAAACCAATTTGACTTTATGGTATCCTCTGAAACAACTTTTCAGTATCACCGGAACTCATCCGGTGACCTCTCTCGTCGGAACTTTTCCGCTGTCTCCGAAAAACTTTTTCCGGAAATTTTCTCTCAGACTCCCTGTCTAGTATTCAGCAGATAGATGACCCTTAAGCATGTGACCCTATAGGTTCGGTGAAGTATAGACATGACACGGAACCCCTTCCGATCAATGATCAACATCGGAGCCGTGGACACCCATATTGACCCCTATACCCACACGAATGAATATTCGAGTGAACCTCCAGTTGCCGTGTGCTATTCCTGTTGCTTCGCGATATGTTACAAATACCCGAGGTGAGACATGATGGCATTCCCGTGGATCAACAACTTGTCCACTATGCTAGTTACCTCGTTACCGGTATTGTTCTCTTTTCTCGTTACCGTGTTCTGGCATCCCCGTGATCAAATCACAAAGTGTCTGGCTAGACGATGATGGATACCGTAACACCGAGAGGGCCCAGAGATATCTCTCCATCGTCGGAGGAGCAAATCCCAATCTTGAGCTATCAAGTTACTTGACATACTTTCCCATGAACCCGTAAGCCGCCGTAATAGCCATCCAGTTACGGATGACGTTTAACAAACCCCAAAGTTCATGAATCAAGCATGAAGAAACTCGATACTCTCATGGTCTGAGGAATTATGCAAACGTTAACCATCTCTGTGTTATTAACCATTAACTTGTGACGAAAGAATCTCATAGCATAACATCAATTTGGGTCGATTCAACACAAATGTTCTGCTAACAATTGTGCCCTCAAAATTGCCGGCATAGTCATGCCCATGATCAGGAAAACAGGATCATCATGCAATACTTGAGCCAGTCATAGAGGCTTGACTAGGAATACATTTTACCGTTTATTATCCCACACGTGCACATGAGTTTCCCTCCAAGCCTCGTTTTATTTGTAGACTCGAGAATCATTGCAGTTATAGCATGGAACATAAACCTAATTATGAACAGGGAGATAATCAATAACATTTATTATTGCCTCTAGGGCATGTAGGGTAACGCAGCAGAAAACAAAAATTTTCCGACCTACGCACCAGCCCAGGACCACTATGGAGACTGCATACAAGGTTTGATCATTTTCGTTACCGACCCGTAGCGCAGCGAAAGTAGAGTCGATGACGATCGGTGGTGCAGATCCCCGCAGCTAGGATTTACAACCTCCCAACCGCGAGGATGTATACCCTCGTCTTCCCTTCGGACAGCCCTCCGGGAGGCAGTCGAACAGTCCCCCGGACGGTGTCGCGGACAGCCCTTCGGGAGGACCTTCGAAACTCGAACGGTCACTCGGACAGCCCTTCGGGAGGACTCACAGAACTCGGACCGTCACTTGGACAGCCCTTCGGGAGGCACTCACGAACAGCCCCTCGGGCACTAAGATCGAAACTACGAACTCTCTACAGAGTTGCACACATACGGTGTCAACTATCCGGCAGGGCTTCGCCGTCCAGAACTAGTTCCCACCGGAACCCAGACAGCCTTTCGGCTCTACGAAACTCTTTTCGTGGGAGGGAGAGAGAAGCCAGATCATTGCATGGCACTTGTATGTGAGAAGGAGTGAGTCTTTAGGCAGCCCCCTCCACCCCTATTTATAGGCCAAGCCCAAGGGTGGCTTCTCCAAGAAGCCAAGGGGAAAAATACCAAAGGACCCTCAAGGTGGCTTCTCCAAGAAGCCATCCAAAAAGCACTTTCACTATTCACGACGACATTTTTCAGCGTCCGTTCAAACTGAAAATATTTATGTGGGCTTAGTACATTTCCAGTACCCACTAAAATAATTTTCAATGCGTTCTGGAACAATTCCAGTTTAGTGATTTCATCTGCGAAAAGCATCTGAAGCGGTTCCGGCAGCCCCGGAACATTTCCGGTTTTTCTTCCAGAAAATTCCCAGAAGTTTCCAGAATGATTCTGGCATCCTCCAAGAATTATCAGGCATGTGCCGAAACCATTTTGACTTAATGGTATCCCATGAAACAACTTTTCAGTTTCACCGGAACTCATCCGGTGACCTCTCTCTGCGGAACTTTTCCGCTGTCCGAAACTTTTCGGTGTCCGAAACTTTTTCGGTGATTTTCTCTCAGACTCCCTGTCTAGTATTCAGCAGATAGATGACCCTTAAGCGTGTGACCCTATAGGTTCGGTGAAGTATAGACATGACCTGGAACCCCTTCCGATCAATGATCAACATCGGAGCCGTGGACACCCATATTGACCCCTATACCCACACGAATGAATATTCGAGTGAACCTCCAGTTGTCGTGTGCTATTCCTGTTGCTTCGCGATATGTTACAAATACCCGAGGTGAGACATGTTGGCATTCCCGTGGATCAACAACTTGTCCACTATGCTAGTTACCTCGTTACCGGTATTGTTCTCTTTTCTCGTTACCGTGTTCCGGCATCCCCGTGATCAAATCACAAAGTGTCTGGCCAGACGATGATGGATACCATAACACCGAGAGGGCCCAGAGATATCTCTCCATCGTCGGAGGAGCAAATCCCAATCTCGAGCTATCAAGTTACTTGACATACTTTTCCATGAACCCGTAAGCCGCCGTAATAGCCACCCATTTACGGATGACGTTTAACAAACCCCAAAGTTCATGAAGCAAGCATGAAGAAACTCGATACTCTCATGGTCTAAGGAATCATGCAAACGTTAACCATCTCTATGTTATTAACCATTAACTTGTGACGAATGTATCTCATAGCATAACATCAATCGGGTCAATTCAACACAAATGTTCTTCTAACATCTGTGCCCTCAAAGTTGCTGGCATAGACATGCCCATGATCAGGAAAACAGAACCATCATGCAACACTTGAGCCAGTCATAGAGGCTTGACTAGGAATACATTTTACCGTTTATTATCCCACACGTGCACATGAGTTTCCCTCCAAGCCTCGTTTTATTTGTAGACTCGAGAACCATAGCAGTTATAGCATGGAACATAAACCTAATTATGAACAGGGAGATAATCAATAACATTTATTATTGCCTCTAGGGCATATCTCCTACAGACTCCCACTTGCACTAGAGTCAATAATCTAGTTAATGCTAATGCACTTTACACCTGTGGCACACAGGTGTAAATATGCTTCGCTTGTGGTATAGCCTGATGTGCAACGGATCTGACGACTTCAGCTCCGTGTGTATCTTTGCATATCCTCGCGTTTTCACGCTTTCACAAAATTCATATTTTGTGTGGACTTGGTTTTGTATGTATGTGAATCACAGGCCGAACCTGGATTCCTCAGACTGAGTTATGGAGCAACTACCTGCAGTAGTGTCCCATTGACAAAAGCCATCTTGGAACCATACTAAGTTCATGAATGAACTATATGATTTAACATCTTCTTTGTCACTTTTAAAAGAGGTAACATACTTCGCCTCTGTTATAGAATTCGCCACAGTAACTTGTTTGGAACATTTTCCAACTAACTGTGCCACCATATTGTGTATTGCACAAAACCCTTAACTTAAATCGAAAATCGCTTGGAGCATGGATGAAGACTGTATCGATGTAACCTTTTACAACGAACTCTTCATGATCTCCGCTTGCGAGAAAACATGTCATCAGTGCTACTATAGTACTCAATGACCCTTTTTCACTGTTGTCCCATGATCAGTACTTTTGATCACTTTGGTATCTATACTCGCAACAACTTTGGGAGTATTGGACATATCTGGTTGTTTTACATACCATGGAATACATGATTAATCCAAACACAAGAGTGTGTGGAATCTCCATCATGTATTTTGCTCATCAGTGTTTTGGGACACCGAGTCTTGCAAAAACTCTTTCCATGTGACTTTGGCAAGAATCACTCCTTGACGTTTTTAAATGCTAAAAAGTTTTAGCATCTTGTCAATATGTATTTATTGCTTAGCCCTATTAGGTAAATCTATCTCCATAGATCATCATGCCTAATATAAAGGCTATTTAGCCCAAGCACTTCATCGAAAAACTATTTTCAAATGAAGTCCTAATTCGTGTCAAGAAATTTATTTCCAATTAACAATGTGTCAAGCACACAACGTTTTTAGAAATATTATTATGCTCCCACTTACTTTCTTGAATCACAAGCATCTTCGTTACCCATTGATGAAGTCAAAAACCCTTTTTGACCATTTCATCAAAACACGAAGATTCCAACTCCATTTTGCTCTCTTATGACCATCACTGGAACTCTGAAGTTTGCATACTCACTAGCATCCTCTGGAATGACAAAATACCTTGGACTGTAACACATGCAAGTCCTTGGTTTCATTTCCATCATATGGAAATCCTATTGTCATCCATGTTTCATATCTCATGACTGAAATATGTATTAATTGCTAGTTCAACCCGAACTGACTTTAAGCATCGCTACGGTGAAACAACCTCATCGTAGTCAACTCTTTGAACTTGTTATTTCAACAAGTTGATCTTTATGGATAAAACATTTTTATCCGTATCAGTTTTTAGTTCCATAAAAACTCGTTAGACTCTAAGTCTTCCGAAAGGTGTATCAAGATTTTAATCTTGAAACATTTATATGGAAACTATCTCGGATTGTATTGGCATTTAGCCAATTCCGGAGTCAGGGCCCATCAACGCTTCCTTGTGTATCGTAGGTATACTGTTGTCTAACAACAATATCTCGTTTGCGCACCTGAGAGATTTGCACGAGCCTTGCCTACGTGGTTCAGCTGCAAGTTCGACCGAAGTCCATACATTTTATTGTAGAGACTTCCGTATCAGTCGTAGTAGGAAACTCCGGAATTACTTCCAAGGTCTCTTTCCTTTGACCTGATGACGAAGATACTGTTTATCTCGTCGAGTTGCACTATTCTCCCACTCACCTTTTTGAAAGAACCATTTTCTTCAAAAAGCATACCGTTCTTTGTGGCAAACCTATTTGCCTCGGTATAGTGAGGGAGGAATACCCAATGACTTGGGATAACCTACAAAGTAGCACTTGTCTGATTTGGAATAGGTTTGTAACCTTTTACACAAGCCCCATATTCCAAATGTTAAGAAAAGATATAACATGGTTGGGCGTACCATACCATGGCGTCATTTCAACAGACCTGATGGAGCTCTTTTCAGTGTAAAAGCCGCAGTCTCTAAAGCATCACTCTTTAAAAGGGATAATGGCAAATTTATTTATGTCATCTTTGATCTTACCATGTCATAAATGGTTTGATTACATCTTCACGGACTTTCCACTTGCAGTGGTGTTCCGGGAGGTGCAAGTTATGAAAGTCTTTTCACAACTCATCAGACATTCGCTAAACTTGTAACTCAAATATTTCTTTCTGCAATCGAATTGTAGAAACATAATTTTCTTGTTACAATAACTTCTACTTCATATTTGAAAACCTTTCGAATGATTTCAAAAGATCCAGACTTACGTCTCATCAAGTAAATATCCATATATCTACTTGAGTCATTTTTGAAGATAGATAAATCCACTACTTGCAACAACATTTATTGAACTACACACATCAAAATGTATGATCACCAATAAGTTTGTTGCTCATTCCTTATGGCCTGTGAACGGTATTTCAGTCACTTCACTTTTCGGAGGAAATTTGCAAGTGTCAGATGATTCAAAATCAAACGACTTCAAAATCCATCATAATGGAGTTTTCCATGCGGGTTTCTCCAATGCGACCAAATGCAGTGCCACACTTGTGTGGTATTCTTTTAGTCTTGCGACATTTAGCGTCAGTGTTATAGATGTATCATATTACCATCAATATTCATAACATACGTCCAATCTCGGATGGAAGCATGGCCCTTTATGTTATTCATAATACTGAACGACAATTGTTCTTTTATGAACAACTCTTTTGCAACAATCATTGTGCAATGGGCTAGAGTGTGTAAAACTCTAAAATGAATTATGAAAGTAAATACTGAGGTAATGTATTATTATCAACATTCATAATGAAAGTATGGCCCTTATGTTATTCATAACACCGAACATCAAAAGTTCTCTTATGAACAACCTTCTTGCAAGATACCTTATGCAATGGGCTAGAGTTTGTGAAACTCTAAATGAATTATGAAAATAAATACAGACGGTAATACACCGATGGAAGGTATAGTAACATTTACTATGTTCCCTGTGTATACCTAAACCTCATTCCTGGCAAGTCTTTCAGGCCATAGTAGTTCTTACATCGAGTTGCAACAGAAAGCAATCAAGCGGGTATCTTTGTGATTAACTCACAATACCCAAGAATCAGTGATTAACAATTTAATCATAATTCCCAAGAACTATATCTTTGACCAGCCTTCTATACATCAAAAACTTGTATGACATTCATACATGAGCTGGATATTCCAGTCTTCTTTCTTATTGCCTTTATACTTCTAATAGTTTAACTTTTAGTATTTCTCCTACTCTCAGAAGAAGCAGCCAACTTAAGAGTGGCGTTAGCCCCGGACTTCCTAGGCGTGAAAGTTTCACTAACACCCTTCGGACACTTCCTTTCTCTTTAAGTTGTTGTTTTATTCACCTTTCATCATATGATAGGGGTTCTTCTGGATCCCTCTCTTATCAGTCTAATGCATAGTAAACTCCTTTACTAATAGTTTGCAAACAAACATTGCTTTGGATATCTCATATCTTTTAGCCTATGTCTGTCTCTGAAAATGATTTTCAGATTCCATGAATATCACATAACTATCCAAACTTTTGAAGTTCGGGTCTCATGGAAGCAAACATATTGCACTTGACTGAAATGGAATTCTAGCTTTTGGATCGAAGGACGAGAGTCACTTGATCCATAGCATAAGCGAGAGAATAACGAAAGTATGCGATAGGACAAAGTCCTTCTCGGCACTCTTGAGGACAATCCTCACATTACGTTACCAACCGTAAAGTTTTAACCAGATATTTAACAGCCATTCAAAATTAACAGGGAAGGTGGAAACGCGAGCCATAATTCTACAACTATTATGCAAATCACACTTAGACAGTGTTCATAATTAATTGCACTGAGAATTAAACAAGTCAATTCAAAAGTGTGCTCCCACTCAAATCAATATCTCTCATAATTGATTGTGAGTGATTCAAGATCCATATTACAATTTAACGCCAAGGATGTATCCATCTCAAGTGACGAGAATTGCAATCGGTAGGCCAACTTGCCAATCACATCTCTATGTGACTCTTGTTCATCTTTCGATGGGCATGTTCCGAGCTCAGGACTTTCAAGCTAGAACGTCAAGACAACCAAGTGATCTTGCTGCGAGGTCTCAACTCACCCGCCTCACACATCCCTAATCGTTCGTACCCATGTATCCATGTGATACCCTGAAAAGTTAGGTGCCGTGACGGTGCTACACTTGGGAGAACACTAACTACTTGATATTTTGTGAGAGATCACCCTAATAAAAAGCGACTACCGCGCAATCAAAAAGGGTGCATCATAAGGGATAAACATCTCAGGCAATTCATAATAGCATGATATGGTATAGCCCTTTCTGACGGAGAAGTCTTGTATTTCTTCGTCTTCGGCATTCGCGTCGGTGTTCACCTTTGCGAAGATTGCCACCACCTTGTCGATGCACTAGATAATATTGCTATCTCTATAGCTAATAAAATAATGCATTACACAAGGTCGACACGCTGGTCATTTAAAGTGCAATCATATGGCTCCAGCCATCATGCCAAATCATGACACGCAGGTCATGTTAATCAATTTACATCATATAGTCATCTCATACATAATCAAATTATTATGAGCACTGCTATACCACATCATGTGCACATGCAAACCCTCCTGCAAAACCAAGTTAGACGCCTCTAATCAGTTCATGCAAAAACTTGTTTTACGTGGCTTCTCAGGTTTCGAAACAAACCGAAGCTACCAACGTCCATCATCAAGTATGATAATTCAAGTCGCTAGATTAACTTTCCAGGGTGTATGAAAACCGAGATAATAAAATCTTGAGCCCCATACTAAACTTCGTCATACGCATGACCCCCGTGCAGATCATATCTGCATTGCCCTTTTGTTTGTGAAATTTCATCTTTCTTTTTAACTACGGTGGAATTCAATGGACTGTTAGCACTTCGTTGATCAATCAGGATCGCGGATTGCCAGAACATTGAAACTCCACCATGCTGTTATCAAGATCAGAAATATGCAAATTCTAGGGAAGCAACAAGAACTTCGGGTAACAGATTTCATCTGCTACCCGCACAAATAATTTTCAGTAATAGAACTCATCTACTACCTAATTATATTGTGCAACACCCATACATCTCCATGTATTCTAGATCGCAACCTGCATCTACGCATAGCACGGCTCATGATGCCACTGTAGGGGAACGCAGCAGAAAACAAAAAATTTCCGACCTACGCACCAGCCCAGGACCACTATGGAGACTGCATACAAGGTTTGATCAGTTTCGTTACCGACTCGTAGCGCAGCGGAAGTAGAGTCGATGACGATCGGCGGTGCAGATCCCCGCAGCTAGGATTTACAACCTCCCAACCACGAGGATGTATACCCTCGTCTTCCCTTCGGACAGCCCTCCGGGAGGCGGTCGAACAGTCCCCCGGATGGTGTCGCGGACAGCCCTTCGGGAGGACCTTCGAAACTTGAACGGTCACTCGGACAGCCCTTCGGGAGGACTCACAGAACTCGGACCGTCACTCGGACAGCCCTCCGGGAGGCACTCACGAACAGCCCCTCGGGCACTAAGATCGAAACTACGACCTCTCTACAGAGTTGCACACATACGGTGTCATCTATCCGGCAGGGCTTCGCCGTCCAGAACTAGTTCCCACCGGAACCCAGACAGCCTTTCGGCTCTACGAAACTATTTCGCGGGGAGGGAGAGAAGAAGCCAGATCATTGCAATGGCATGTATGTGAGAGTGAGTGAGTGTGGAGGGCTGCCCCTCCACCTCTATTTATAGGATAGCCAAGGGGTAAAGATGTCATACAAAAAAACCCCAAAGTACCCCCACTTTATGCCTTTTCATAAAAGAATAAAGATAAAAGAGGTGCCATGTGGAGCTCCAAGGAGCTCCACCAAGCTTGGCCGGCCACACTTGGGCCCCCCCCCCCCACATGGGGGTGCCTTGGCTCCTAAGTCCTTCTAGAAGGCCTTTTGGAAAAAGCCAAAAAGGTGGCTTTCCATAAAAATCCCAAAAAGCACTTTCACTATTCACTATGACATTTTTCAGCGTCCGTTCGAACTGAAAATATTTATGTGGGCTTAGAACATTTCTAGTACCCACTAAAATAATTTTCAACGCGTTCTGGAACAATTCCAGTTTAGTGATTTCATCTGCGAAAAGCATCTAAAGCAGTTTCGGCAGCTCCGGAACATTTCCGGTTTTCATCTCCGAAAATTCCAGAAAGTTTCCAGAATGATTCTGGCACCCTCCAAGAATTATCAGGCATGTCCCGAAACCAATTTGACTTTATGGTATCCTCTGAAACAACTTTTCAGTATCACCGGAACTCATCCGGTGACCTCTCTCGTCGGAACTTTTCCGCTGTCTCCGAAAAACTTTTTCCGGAAATTTTCTCTCAGACTCCCTGTCTAGTATTCAGCAGATAGATGACCCTTAAGCATGTGACCCTATAGGTTCGGTGAAGTATAGACATGACACGGAACCCCTTCCGATCAATGATCAACATCGGAGCCGTGGACACCCATATTGACCCCTATACCCACACGAATGAATATTCGAGTGAACCTCCAGTTGCCGTGTGCTATTCCTGTTGCTTCGCGATATGTTACAAATACCCGAGGTGAGACATGTTGGCATTCCCGTGGATCAACAACTTGTCCACTATGCTAGTTACCTCGTTACCGATATTGTTCTCTTTTCTCGTTACCGTGTTCCGGCATCCCCGTGATCAAATCACAAAGTGTCTGGCCAGACGATGATGGATACCGTAACACTGAGAGGGCCCAGAGATATCTCTCCATCGTCGGAGGAGCAAATCCCAATCTCGAGCTATCAAGTTACTTGACATACTTTTCCATGAACCCGTAAGCCGCCGTAATAGCCACCCATTTACGGATGACGTTTAACAAACCCCAAAGTTCATGAAGCAAGCATGAAGAAACTCGATACTCTCATGGTCTAAGGAATCATGCAAACGTTAACCATCTCTGTGTTATTAACCATTAACTTGTGACGAATGTATCTCATAGCATAACATCAATCGGGTCAATTCAACACAAATGTTCTTCTAACATCTGTGCCCTCAAAGTTGCTGGCATAGACATGCCCATGATCAGGAAAACAGAACCATCATGCAACACTTGAGCCAGTCATAGAGGCTTGACTAGGAATACATTTTACCGTTTATTATCCCACACGTGCACATGAGTTTCCCTCCAATCCTCGTTTTATTTGTAGACTCGAGAACCATAGCAGTTATAGCATGGAACATAAACCTAATTATGAACAGGGAGATAATCAATAACATTTATTATTGCCTCTAGGGCATATCTCCTACAAAAATAGCAAGGTAGCAATTGATAAAACGGAGCACAAACGATATTGCAATGCTTGAAAATGAGGCCTAGGGTCCGTACTTTCGCTAGTGCAATCTCTCAACAATGCTAATATAATTGGATCACATAACCATCCCTCAATGCGCAATGAAGTATCACTCCAAAGTTCCTATCTAGCGGAGAACAAAAGAAGAAATTGTTTGTAGGGTACGAAACCACCTCAAAACTATTCTTTCCGATCAATCTATCCTAGATTTCGTACTAAAATAACACCAACCTATTCTTTTCAATCGATCTAACCAAGAGTTCATACTAAAATAACACCATATGATACACATCAACCAACTCTAATGTCACCTAGATACACCAATGTCACCGCGAGTATCCGTGAGTTGATTATGCGATATGCATCAAACAATTTCAGATTCATAATACTCAATCCAACACAAAGAACTTCAAAGAGTGCCCCTAGATTTCTACCGGAGAAACAAGGACGAAAACATGCATCAACCCCTATGCATAAATTACGCCAATGTCACCTCGGGAATCCGTGAGTTGAGTTCCAAGACATAGATCAAGTGCTCTCAAATCCATAAAAGTATTCAATCCGATAAAATGAAATCTCAAAAGGAAAACTCAATTCATCACAACAAGATAGAGAGGGAGAAACACCATATGATCCAACTATATTAACAAAGCCCGCGATACATCAAGATCGTGCCATCTCGAGAACACGAGAGAGAGAGAGAGAGAGATTAAACACACTTGTCATTAACCCGTGCAGCTGCACGGGCTAGCAATTTGATTTACACAATAGAAAGAAAAATATATTTTTAAAATTTGTGCATCAATGAAAATCTATATAGAATATAGAAAAAGGGCATAATTTCCCTGTCCATAATTCCTCATTTTATTCAAAACCAAGAAACACGGGTGCGCTAGCATAGGAGAGTGGTAGAATATAATGAAATTCTATAACAATATATGCCATATTCATTTGCTAAGCCTTGGCACTCCTTCGGAAGTGCAAACCCATGTTATATTAGGAGGTCTATAGTTCCACGAAATGGCTAAAGTAAAAAAAAGTAACGATACTGGACCTATGGAAAACAGAGGAATAATTGTGCTTGTTCATGTCAAATTTCTGGCTGAACCAAGTAAAAATTCTTGAACAAATGTACTTGATATTTAATTTGCACGTAACAATAGCCAATGGCTTCAAAGAGACAATGGCGAATAGCTTCATAGGAGGATAACTGACTTTACAATACAAAAACATCATTAAAATTTTGAAATCATTGATGTCTTTTCTTAACAGGGAAACAAAATTCAGATGAAGATGACTGGTTAGCATACTGTTTATAGGGTGATGTATATATGCCGGCTGATATAAAAATGCAAAACCCATTTATAATATGATGGGAAAGCAAGGAGATGCAAAATATTACAATAAAAATATATTGATGGTTATTCAAATATCTCAATGTAAAAGGAAAATTGTTTGATTACATAAGGAAGTGCAGAAGTAGCTACATCTTATCTTTTTGTAACACAAAACTAAATCCGTTTCAAGTTTAATACACAACAGAAATTACTTTCGTTATGAATGACAAAGGCACAGATAAAAGACAATATCCAAAACCACTTGAAAATTAATTTTGAATTAAATTTGGGATGCCATAGCAGTTTTATGTTGAATGACTATGGTTTGGGACTGGACTTTAAGTTTGGCTCAACTTGCAAAACAAACTCTAGTAATACTATACACGTTTATTTGCATGCTCCATGTAATAGATAGACAATAGGAAAACTAACTCAAGCAAACATGCCATGTCCAACATATTTCATCTTTTGGTCAAGAATGGCCTAGTGTGCTACATTTTTTTATGGTGACCTGGTCTTGTAAAAAGGAAATGTTTTTTACATGCAGTTGGCTAACTACGGTTGTGACTTGGTGTTGTATAGCAAGCAAGCTACTCTTGCAGCATGCACTTAGGGAATAAGGGTGACTACTGAATTGGACGGTGCCCATGATAGAGAGGACATGCGTGTAGAGAGGAAAGGACGGCTGCTGGACATAAGGAACAACAACATGAAAATGAGATCAAATTAAGTTGCAGCTTGATTGTTTTTGCTCGTACATATTGTAGGGTCAATCGGATCCTTTAGGAATTCCTTGATCAAACCAATGGACTGTAAAATGCATGAGGGATTCAATCAAGTAATGTCTTACTTGGGTGCATTGTGATATGTTGGATCAGTGTACGCATGCATATACTTGATTCGCTAGGACTGCTTAAGCAATCAGTGACTCAGCACTCGGACATCAGCTGGCACATTTATTCTACCGTCGCCGTCAACGTTGAGCGCTCGATGTCAGCTGGCACATGTATTCTACCGTCATTGTCGACACCGAGCGCCCGACGTCAGCTGGCACATGTATTCTACCGTCGTCGTCAATGCCGAGCACCCACACGCCAATGCCTCCGACGTTGATCAATCTCCAACTCTGTGTATGTATATGTCAACACGTAGATCTTAATTGTGTCCTTGAAGCTAGTTTTCATGCAACATGGTAGAAGTTCTTATTAGGGCGGCGGCTAGGATTGTGCGGAGGATCGAGGAGAGCGACATCTTTTTTCTTTGATGGGTTGTTAAGAATCTGCTAGCTATATTACTTATTGGTGGACCATAGAAGAGTCCAGCAACAATTAGGCTCGTACGTGGGATAGTTGGCAAGGACTCTGGGACATACTTCATCTAACGGTTGCAGATGATTAATGTGGAGATCCAACGGATAGTTTTACTATTTTTAGGATTAACGTAAGAGCTCGTATGGTGCCTCCAATTAGTAAATATAAGATAGCTACTGGTACAAACCCTCAGCCCCAAGGGTGCACTACTCCCTCCTCATCATGGTGGCCGCCGGGATGATGAAGATGGCCTCCGGTGATGATTTTCCCCTCCGGCAGGGGGCTGGAACGGGGTCTAGATTGGTTTTTCGTGGCTACAGAGGCTTGCGGCGGTGGAACTTCTGATCTAGGGTTATTTCTGATGGTTTCTCTATTTATAGGATTTTTCAGTGTTGGAATCACGCGAAGATGGGCCTCGAGGTGAGCACAACTCACCGGGGCTAGCCAGGCCCCTCTGGCATGCCTTGGTGGGTTGTGCCCTCCTCGTGGCTCTTTTGGCCCTCCCACGAAGCTTCTAATGCCTCTTTTGTTCCAAAAAAAATTTGTCAAAAAGTTTTGTTGCATTTGGAGAACTTTTATTTCTACATAAAAATCAACACCACGGTAGTTCTGCTGAAAATAGCGTTAGTCCGGGTTAGTTCCATCCAAATCATACCAAAACCATATAAATTGTTGTAAACATGGCATGAATACTTCATAAATTATAGATATGTTGGAGACGTATCACTCGGCGGCATGATCAACGACCCACCCGAAGAGCCGCCGTCACCAGTGCTTATCGAGAGCCTGATGCCCCGCAAGGAATGGGCAGAGGAGCTCTGCAATTCAGTTAAGATAAAGCCAGCCTGCGACTTCATCATTGCCGGCGGCGGCCGTGTCAACCTTGATCCCGATGATGTGGTGGCCAGGCTCGAGCGCATCCTTGGCGGAGTTGACGTCCCCGACGAAGTAGAACATCGCCAACATGGTATCCTGAGGATGCAGGTGATGGACGGAATTTGCTACCAGGCCAGAGACATGGAAATGGAGCGGTTCCGCGGAGATGTCATGCGCGTGATTGCACACTGTCAAGCTCTTCTGGAAGAGGCCCAGCAGCCCCAAGAGCCTCCTAGTGCCAGCAGCTCCGTAGGCGGAGGCGGGTCGGGACACTTGTAATGAACGGCCGCAAGGGTGCTATGCTGATCATGGAGTCCGAGAAGACCGCCGTGAGTGTTATATTTTATTATAATTGTATGCATATGTAGGTCGTGAGTGTTTTGGGCGTTGCCGCATGTGGCATTTTAAATTATCCTGAATATGTAAGATAATTATTAACCATTGCCATTGTAAATTTGCCTCAACGGCGAGCAGAGCGCGTACAGGGACGCCAGAGCAGAACGCGCCGCGGCCGCCTCAATGGCGAGCAAAACGTGCGCACGGACGCTGATATGTCTCCAATGTATCTATAACTTTTTATTATTCCATGCTATTATATTATCTGTTTTGGATGTTTTATATGCATTAATATGCTATTTTATATTATTTTTGGGACTAACCTATTAACCTAGAGCCTAGTGCCAGTTTCTATTTTTTCCTTGTTTTTGAGTTTTACAGAAAAGGAATACCAAACGGACTCCAAACGGAATAAAATTTTCGCGATGATTTTTCTTGTACCAGAAGACACCCGGAGGACTTGGAGAGGGGGTCAGAAGACTCACAAGGAGCCCACAAGCCCTCAGGGCACGCCCTAGGGGGGGACGCGCCTCCCTGGCTTTGTGGACCCCCCCTGGAGTCCCCCAACCCTAATCTTTGCACTATAAATTCCCAAATATTTCCCCAACACCAGAAGCGTCCACCAAAATACTTTTCCGCCACCGCAAGCCTCTGTTCCCATGAGATCCCATCTTGGGGCCTTTTTTGGCGATCTGCCGAAGGGGGATTCAATCACAGAGGGCCTCTTCATCAACCTTGCTGCCCTTCAGATGATGTGTGAGTAGTTTACCACAGACCTACGGGTCCATAGCTAGTAGCTAGATGGCTTCTTCTCTCTCTTTGATCTTCAATACAATGTTCTCCTCGATGTTCTTGGAGATCTATTCGATGTAATACCTTTTTGCGGTGTGTTTGCTGAGATTCGATGAATTGTGGATTTATGATCAGATTATCTATGAATATTATTTGAGTCTTCTCTGAACTCTTTTATGCACGATTAAGATATCTTTGTATATCTCTTTGAACTATCAATTTGGTTTGGCCAACTAGATTAGTTTTTCTTGCAATGGGAGAGGTGCTTAGTTTTGGGTTCAATCTTGCGGTGTCCTCACCCAGTGACATAGTAGGGGTAGCGAGGCACGTATTGTATTATTGCCATCGAGGATAAAAAGATGGGGTTTTCATCATATTGCTTGAGTTTATCCCTCTACATAATGTCATCTTGCTTAAGGCGTTACTCCGTTCTTATGAACTTAATACTCTAGATGCATGCTGGATAGCGGTCGATGTGTGGAGTAATAGTAGTAGATGCAGGCAGGAGTCGGTCTACTTGTCACGGACATGATGCCTATATTCATGATCATTGCCTTAGATATCGTCATAACTTTGCGCTTTTCTATCAATTGCTCAACAGTAATTTGTTTACCCACCATATGCTATCTTCAAGAGAGAAGCCTCTAGTGAAACCTATGGCCCACGGGTCTATTTTCCATTATATATTTTCAGATCTATAAACCAAAAAACCCAAAAATACCTTGCTGTAATTTATTTATATTTACTTTAGTTTGCTCTTTTATTTATCTTTTATACCTATCTCTATTAGATCTCACTCTTGTTCGAGACCGTGAAGGGATTGACAACCCCTTTTTCGCGTTGAGTGCAAGTTTTTGTTAGTTTGTGCAGGTGCATAGATTGGAGACTTGCTTGTGCCTCCTACTGGATTGATACCTTGGTTCTTAACTGAGGGAAATACTTGTCTCTACTTTGCTGCATCACCCTTTCCTCTTCAAGGGAAAAATCAACGCGAGCTCAAGAAGTAGCAGGAAGAATTTCTGGCGCCGTTGCCGGGGAGGTTCTACATCAAGCCTACCAAGTACCCATCATAAACTCTCATCTCTTGCATTACATTATTTGCCATTTGCCTCTCGTTTTCCTCTCCCCCGCTTCTAAAACATTTTTAGCAAAACACAAAAATATTTGCCTTTTTATTCGCCATTCTTTTGCTCGATCCTTTTTGTTTGCTTGAACTCATCATCATGAGTGACTTCGGTATGGCAGAAACAGATGATGGCCTAACTCCTAAAATTGGACGATCCGGCAATCTGGATGCTAAAACTTTTATTTTGGGGCAAGGGAACGTTATGGGGAAAAAAACATATCCAAGAATTTTTCAATTGTGTCGGCAACTTGCCTTTTGATGATGCTCCTATACTTAAAAGAACTAAGACTTATGCAGAGGCTATTTTAGCACTAGTTCTAGAATTTGAAAATAGATTTATCCGTACTCATCCTACCTTGCAAAGAATGTTTTATGAGCTTCCCATTATAAAAGATCCCAAAGCTAAAAAGATAGCTACCCGTGTTCTTATGAATGAATTTGATCACATAATACGGGAAGCTAGGGAAATTTTTGATTTTTATGGTATGAGCCATGAAAAACCGGTGATAGATGAGATCCTTTACATTAGTGACTATACATTGAGACATTTGTTTGGAAATATTCAAATTTTTTATGAGAACCTTAAAAAAACAGTTTTAGATGTGATCCAACAAGTTTTCAATGATGTTAATCAACAATATTCTTGGATTGTGGCCGGGAATCAAAAGGGATACATAGATGGGCAACTTGATAATGCCAAAATTTCTATGGATAATGTGTTCCAAGTTATCTTTACAAAACCTCCTGATGAGAACACACCTATGAAAAAAATACCAAAGATGACAATACCTAGATCTATGTTTTATGTCTAGCTAGGGGCGTTAAATAATAGCGCTTGTTGGGAGGCAACCCAACTTTATTTTTATGTTTTTTGTTTTTGGTTCTGTTTTTCAATAAATACACATTATTACCTCTGTATTAATTGTGTTTTGGTGTTTTAATTAGTGTTTGAGCCAAGTAAGACCTTTGGGATGGTCTACGGTGATAGTTGATTTGATCTTGCTGAAAAACAGAAACTTTTGTGCTCATTGCCAGAATTTTAAAAAATCACAGAAATGTGATTTTGATCTGCATTTTTTACACAATATTTATATACAAATTTCCCATGTTTTCCTAATTTTTCAGAATTTTTGGATTTACAAAAGTATACTAAATTTCCAGATTACTACAGACTATTCTGTTTTTGACAGATTCTGTTTTCTATGTGTTGTTTGCTTATTTTGATGAATCTATGGGTAGTATCGGGGGGTATGAACCATGGAGAAGTTGGAATACATTAGATATAACACCAATATAAATAACGAATGAGTACAAAACAGTACCTAAAGTGGTGATTTATTTTATTATACTAACGGATCTTATGAGTTTTCTGTTGAGTTTTGTGTTGTGAAGTTTTCAAGTTTTGGGTAAAGATTTGATGGACAACAGAATAAGGAGTGGCAAGAGCCTAAGCTTGGGGATTCCCAAGGCACCCCAAGGTAATATTCAAGGACAACCAAGCATCTAAGCTTGGGGATGCCCCGGATGGCATCCCCTCTTTTGTCTTCAATCCAACGGTAAATTTACTTGAGGCTATATTTTTATTCTCCACATGATATGTGTTTTGCTTGGAGCATCTTGTATGATATGAGTCTTTGATTTTTAGTTTGCCACAATCATCCTTGCTGTACACACCTTTTGAGAGGGACAGGCATTAATCGTGAATTTATTAGAATACTCTATGTGCTTCACCTATATCTTTTGAGCTAGGCAGTTTGCTCTAGTGCTTCACTTATATCTTTTTAGAGCACGGCGGTGGTTTTATTTTATAGAAATTGTTGAACTCTCATGCTTCACTTATATTATTTTGAGAGTCTTAAAAATCATGGTAATTTTCTTAGGTTATGAATTTAGTCCTAATATGATGGGCATCCAAGAGGGATATAATAAAAACTTTCATATAAAGAGCATTGAATAAATGAGAAGTTTGATTCCTTGCATTTGTTTTGAGATATAAAAATGGTGATATTAGAGTCATGCTAGTGAGTAATTGTGGATTGGTAGAAATACTTGTGTTAAAGTTTGTGATTCCCGTAGCATGCACATATGGTGAACCGTTATGTGTTGAGGTCGGAGCATGATTTATTTTTTGATTGTCTTCCTTATGAGTGGCGGTCGGGGATGAGCGATGCTCTTTTCCTACCAATCTATCCCCCTAGGAGCATGTGGGTAGTACTTTGTTTCGATGGCTAATAAATTTTTGCAATAAGTATGTGAGTTCTTTATGACTAATGTTGAGTCCATGGATTATACGTACTCTCACCCTTCCACCATTGCTAGCATCTCTAGTACCGCGCAACTTTCGTCGGTGCATTAAACCCACCATACACCTTTCCTCAAAACAGCCACCATACCTACCTATTATGAAATTTCCATAGCCATTCCGAGATATATTGCCATGCAACTTCCACCGTTCTGTTTTATTATGACACGCACCATCATTGTCATATTGCTTTGCATGATCGTAAGATAGCTAGCATGATGTTTTCATGGCTTGTCCATTTTTTGATATCATTGCTACGCTAGATCATAGCACATCCCGGTACACCGCCGAAGGCATTCATATAGAGTCATATCTTGTTCTAGTATCGAGTTGTAATTCTTGAATTGTAAGTAAATAAAACTGTGATGATCATCATTATTAGAGCATTATCCCATGTGAGGAAAGGATGATGGAAGCTATGATTCCCTCACAAGTTGGGATGAGTCTCCGAACTTTATAAAAAATAAAAGAGTCCAAAGAAGCCCAAATAAAAAAATAAAAGAGGCCAAAGAAGCCCAAACAAAAAAATGAGAGAAAAGAGAGAAGGGACAATCTTACTATCCTTTTTCCACACTTGTGCTTCAAAGTAGCACCATGATATTCATGATAGAGAGTCTCCTATTTTGTCACTTTCATATACTAGTGGGAATTTTTCATTATAGAACTTGGCTTGTATATTCCAATGATGGGCTTCCTCAAATTGCCCTAGGTCTTCATGAGCAAGCAAGTTGGATGCACACCCACTTAGTTTCTTTTTGAGTTTCATACACTTATAGCTCTAGTGCATCCGTTGCATGGCAATCCCTACTCACTTGCATCGATATCAATTGATGGGCATCTCCATAGCCCATTAATTTTCCTAGTTGATGTGAAACTTTCTCCTTCTTTTTGTCCTCTCCACGACAACCATATTCTATTCCACCTATAGTGCTATATCCATGGCTCACGCTCATGTATTGCGTGAAAGTTGAAAAAGTTTGACAACATCAAAAGTATGAAACAATTGCTTGGCTTGTCATCGGGGTTGTGCATGATGAAATACTTTGTGTGATGAAGATGGAGCATAGCCAGACTATATGATTTTGTAGGGATAACTTTCTTTGGCCATGTTATTTTGAGAAGACATGATTGCTTTATTAGTATGCTTGAAGTATTATTGTTTTTATATCAATATTAAACTTTTGTTTTGAATCTTATGGATCTGAATATTCATGCCATAATAAAGGAGATTAGATTGATAAATATGTTAGGTAGCATTCTAGATCAAAAATTCTGTTTTTATCATTTACCTACTCGAGGACGAGTAGGAATTAAGCTTGGGATGCTTGATACGTCCCCAACGTATCTATAATTTTTTATTGTTCCATGTTATTATATCATCTGCTTTGGATGTTTTATAGGCATTAACATGCTATTTTATATTATTTTTGGGACTAACCTATTAACCTAGAGCCCAGTGCCAGTTTCTATTTTTTCCTTGTTTTTGAGTTTTACAGAAAAGGAATACCAAACGGAGTCCAAACGGAATAAAACTTTCGCGATGATTTTTCTTGGACCAGAAGACACCCGGAGGACTTGGAGAGGGGGTCAAAAGACTCACGAGGAGCCCACAAGCCCTCAGGGCGCGCCCTAGGGGGGGACGTGCCTCCCTGGCTTGTGGACCCCTCGGGAGTCCCCCAACCTTAATCTTTGCACTATAAATTCCCAAATATTCCCCCAACACCATAAGCATCCACCAAAATACTTTTATGCCGCCGCAAGCCTCTGTTCACGTGAGATCCCATCTTGGGGCCTTTTCTGGCGGTCTGTCGGAGGGGGATTCGATCACGGAGGGCCTCTACATCAACCTTGCTGCCCTTCCGATGATGTGTGAGTAGTTTACCACAGACCTACGGGTCCATAGCTAGTAGCTAGATGGCTTCTTCTCTCTCTTTGATCTTCAATACAATGTTCTCCTCGATGTTCTTGGAGATCTATTCGATGTAATACTTTTTTGCGGTGTGTTCGTTGAGATCCGATGAATTGTGGATTTATGATCAGATTATCTATGAATATTATTTGAGTCTTCTCTGAACTCTTTTATGCATGATTAAGATATCTTGTTATTTCTCTTAGAACTATTGGTTTGGTTCGGCCAACTAGATTGGTTTTTCTTGCAATGGGAGAGCTGCTTAGTTTTGGGTTCAATCTTGCGGTGTCCTCACCCAGTGACATAGTAGGGGTAGCGAGGCATGTATTGTATTGTTGCCATCGAGGATAAAAAGATGGGGTTTTCATCATATTGCTTCAGTTTATCCCTCTACATCATGTCATCTTGCTTAAGGCATTACTCCATTCTTATGAACTTAATACTCTAGATGCATGCTGGATAGCGGTCGATGTGTGGAGTAATAGTAGTAGATGCAGGCAGGAGTCGGTCTACTTGTCACGGACGTGATGCCTATATTCATGATCATTGCCTTAGATATCACCATAACTTTGCGCTTTTCTATCAATTGCTCAACAGTAATTTGTTTACCCACCGTATGCTATCTTCAAGAGAGAAGCCTCTAGTGAAACCTATGGCCCCCGGGTCTATTTTGCATTATATATTTTCAGATCTATAAACCAAAAAACCCAAAAATACCTTGCTATAATTTATTTATATTTACTTTAGTTTACTCTTTTATTTATCTTTTATACCTATCTCTATTAGATCTCACTCTTGTTCGAGACCGTGAAGGGATTGACAACCCCTTTTTCGTGTTGAGTGCAAGTGTTTGTTAGTTTGTGCAGGTGCATAGATTGGAGACTTGCTTGTGCCTCCTACTGGATTGATACCTTGGTTCTTAGCTGAGGGAAATACTTATCTCTACTTTGCTGCATCACCCTTTCCTCTTCAAGGGAAAAATCAACTCAAGCTCAAGAAGTAGCAGACTCGAGCAGAGCGTGCCGCGGCCGCCTCAACAGCAAGCAACCACACCTGCATATTGCAATTCTTGTCAACCTTCTAGCACCCCGTGGGAGGCGCGACGGCGCATCCATCGGACACGATGGTGATATCTTGACCGTGTGTGATGGTGGGCAGACACGTACATGTACATCCGAGAACGCGGGCCCACGTACGCCATCGGGGGACCGTTTTGGGCTTCCGACGCGTGGCATACGGTTGATCCATAAGAACTGTTTGCGATGAGCCAGAACAACAGAAACGGGCTTTGAGCCCAGGACCATCAATAAATTTTGACCTTGTTTCTCGTCACATTCCAGATTACAACGCAATAAGTAATTGCAAATCTGTTCACAACGATCAAACCTAAATGTGTTCACACTTAGCACCGGGCTATAAAAACTACCCACTCGAAAATTACTTCACAGTTCCTCTCCTCATCACCCACAAAACAGGTATTTCCTGTCAAGTTGTTCCGCCATGACCGGTAGGAGGAGTTTCAGGTGGACATATAACCAGGGAGCAAATACCAAGGCCGCGGAAGCACTAGAGAGGTCCCGTCGCTACGCGGCAGCCGCAGCAGAGATGTCCCGGCGTGCCGCGGAGCCCTCGAACGAGCTCTCACCAGCACGTGAGGGCTCTCACAAGCGCACTCGCTGCATCGGTAATCATGATGAGCTGATGTTCTTGAAGTCCTTGGCCAGTGACGACGACATTCTTGCTGGCCTAATTAAGCAGCAGGAGCTGGTCGACGGCTTGATGAAGCTGCTCGAGATTAGCGATGCCTCGGTTGAGAAGGTGACCGGCCTCGTCGAGCAACTCATGGGTGACAATGCGAAGCTCCTCAAGGCGCTTGCCGAGACGGAGGAGGAGGCCGCCGGCTGGAAGAAGCTGCATGAGCAGAGCAGTGCCTCAGGGATGACGCTGAAAGTGGTCGTCGAGGAACTGATGGGTGACTTGAGGAAGCTCTTGATCGAGCGTGAGCAGGAGGTGGAGGAATCCGTGGCTGCTATCAAGCAAAGTTGTGAGGAATTGAAGGAGCTAGAGGATGTCACCGCACGGCGATCCATCGAGGAGTAGAGACAGTAGCGACCCAGATCGTTGACTGTGATTTCCTTCTTCTCTTGCCCCCATGTCTTTCGGGCTTTGCCGCATGTGGCATTTTAAATTATCTGGAATATGTAAGACAATTATTATCCACACCATTGTAAATTTGTCATCGTATTATCCGTTGCCATTTTATTTGTCGTCGTATTATCCGTTGCCCTATGTGGCATTTTAAATTATCTGGAATACGAGTTGAGGACACGAGCAAAGCAAATGCTAATGTTGAGCGGGGCCATGGGATCAGAAGCAAACACCCTCCGTCCAGGTGCTTTAATTAACCGCGTGTTCAACAGCGGCTCAGCCGCCATTAATGGTGAAGTTGTGAGCGAGGTGGGCGGCTGGTGGATGGAGGTCAAAGAGCTCGCTTCCCGGTGAGCATGGGCGGCCTTGCTGCTCGCACGTGTCCCCTCGAGCCTGCGAGGTGGACAGGTCGCACGCGTCCCATCGAGTCTGCGCGGCGGACAGCTCACACGCGTCCTGTCGAGCCTGCACGGCGGACTTCTCGTGCTTGTCCCGTCTAATCAAATAGCTGCACGCACGCCACCGAGGTAGTACTAACCCATAAGAAAAGAGGGACGTGTAGCCGCACTTAAATGGTTACGGGAACATACACGGTTCATATAATACAACCATTTGCGATATTAACGTGTCAGCTATTTGTTTCAAAAGGACTTCGTTGGCTATTAATGTGTGCGCCTTGTCTCAAACTTGACGACTTTTTTACCACGGCATATATGTGCCATGTCATGAAACCATGCCAAGTTTCATGTTTTTTGGGTGAGTTTTCGATTTACTGGGATTTAAAAACCGAGATTCTCAATGTTTCAGGACGACGAGACGTTTGTAATTCATTCCCATTCCTTCAATGAGACCTAAACATGCACCCAATGACACATATACGATTTTCCACCCATTTTGCTTCACTGGAGCATGTGCTTGTAGTTCAAATTTGAATTATGGACTACATTAAATGCCTAGAAAACTTAATTAATATATAAAATGGCCAAACGAACCCTAAACAGTTTCAAATTTCAGCACGACACTCCTGTTATTCTATGTTGCCTGTAGAAAACAAAATACAAGGCGAGAAGAGGCAGCGATTATCGTTTCGCCCACAAGAGGGGCATGTTTCCCTACCGGAACCATGAGGGTTGCGAGAAGCTTCGGTTTGTAAGAGGCTTGTAATATAGCTTGGCCCAAATTGGACAATTTTTTTACCACGACATATATGTGTCATGCCGTGACACCATGCCAAGTTTCATGATTTTCTGGTGAGTTTTGGATTTACGGAGATTTAAAAACTGAGATTCGCAATGTTTGAGGCCGAGCTAGGACGCCGAGATGGTTCAATTCATTCCCATTCCTTCCATGGGACCTAAACATGCACCCCCAAGGACACATGTACGATTTTTCTAGCCATATTGGTGCACTGGAGCATGTATTTGTAGTTTGGATTTGAATTATGGACATTAAATGCCTAGAAAACTCAATTAATGAATAAAAAAGGTCAAACGAACCCTGAATAATTTCAAAGTTCAGCGTGAATCTCCCGTTGTTTCATGTTGCATGTAGAAGAAAATACAAGGCTAGAAGAGGGATCGATTATCGTTTCGCCGACATGGGGACACGTTTCCCTATCTAAACCATGAGGGTTCTTGCGAGAGGTTCCAGTTTGTAAGAGGTTTGTAATAAAGCTTGGCCCAAATTGTACAATGTTTTTATCACGACATATATGTGCCATGACGTGACACCATGCCAACTTTCATGACTTTCTGGTGAGTTTTGGATTTACGGGGATTTAAAAATTGAGATTCCAAATGTTTCAGGATGAGCCAGGACACCGGTACGGTTGTAATTCATTCCCATTCCTTGCATGGGACCTAAACATGCACCCAAGGACACATGTATGATTTTTCTAGCCATTTTGGTGAACTGGAGCATGTATTTGTAGTTCAGATTTGAATTATGGACATTAAATGCCTAGGAAACTCAATTAATGTATAAAAAGGCCAAATGAACCCTGGATAATTTTAAATTTCAGCACGGATATCCTGTCATTCCATGTTGCATGTAAAAAAAATACAAGGCGAAAAGAGGCAGTGATTATCGTTTCGCCCACAAGGGGGACACATTTCCCTATCGGAACCACGAGGCTTCTTGAGAGAAGCTCCGGTTTGTAAGAGGCTTGTAAAAAAACTTGCCCCAAAATGGACAATTTTTTCCACGACATATATGTGCCATGTCGTGACACTGATGTCTACTATGCAACCTTCTTCTTGTAGACTTGTGTTGGGCCTCCAAGTGCAGAGTTTTGTAGGACAGTAGCAAATTTCCCTCAAGTGGATGACCTAAGGTTTATCAATCCATGGGAGGCGTAGGATGAAGATGGTCTCTCTCAAAACAAAATAAAATAACATTCTAAAAATAGCACACATCATGTGAAGAAGCAAAAACTTAGGCTCAACCGATACTAACCGATAATTGTTGAAGAAGAAAGGTGGGATGCCAACCGGGGCATCCCCAAGCTTAAATGATTGAGACTTCTTGAAATATTAACTAGGGATGCCTTGATCATCCCCAAGCTTGAGCTCTGGTGTCTCCTTAATTCCTTTTATATCACGGTTTCCCTAATTCTTAAAAACTTCATGCACACAAAACTCAACAAGAACTCATGAGAAAAGTTAGTATGAATCAATGCAACACCTTATCTTTCTCTACTGTATAAATCACTAAAATTATTACTTAACATTGTATACTAAATGCCTCTGCATATTTAATACTCCTATCCTCAAATAGAATCATTAAACAAGCAAACATATGCAAACAATGCAAACATAACAGCAATCTGTCAAAACAGGACAGTTTGTAAAGAGTGCAATTACATTCATACTTCCCTAACTCCAAAAATTCTGAAAAGTTACCACACTGTATAAATTTTCTTGTAGCTCATTGTGTAAAAATTTCAAGATTTTAACACATTCTTACTTTCCAAAAGAATTCAGACAACGATAGAAAACTTTCTGTTTTCAAACAGCAACATATAGACTTGCAAAATAAGCATGGTAAAGGCTATACTTGACACTTTTTATTAAAATAAAAGATGCAAAACATTACTCTAAATAACATCAAGCAAATACTAATAAAATAAAATGACGCTCCAAGCAAAACTCATATCATGTGGTGAATAAAAATATAGCCTCAAGTAATTTTACCGATGGATTGAAGACAAAAGAGGGGATGCCATCCGGGGCATCCCCAAGCTTAGATGCTTGATTGTCCTTGGATATTACCTTGGGGTGCCTTGGGCATCCCCAAGCTTAGGATCTTGCCACTCCTTATTCCGTTGTCCATCAAAACTTTACCCAAAACTTGAAAACTTCACAACACACAAAACTTAACGGAACTTCGTGAGATGGGTTAGTATGATAAAACAAATCATTCACTTTGGTACTGTCAAGACAAGATTCAAATTTTTTTATCACATGATACCTACTGTACCCTATCATTTCTACAATTTATATTGAGCAATATAAGCCATAGAAACTAGAAAACAAGCAAACTATGCATCAAAAACAGAATCTGTCAAAAACAGAACAGTATGTAAATATCTGAATTAAGGCCATACTTATGTAACTCCAAATATTCTGAAACATTAGGACAAAGTAAAAAATTTGTATACCAATCAACTGTAAAAAATTCAGAAGATTTACACGTTCCAGTAAAAGATATAAATATCTGTACTGGACGCAAAAGTTTCAGTTTTTGCACAGAATCAAGTCAACTATCATCCACACTATCCCAAAGGCTTTACTTGGCACTTTATTGAAACAAAACCTATAAAACATGATTACTACAGTAGCCTAATCATGTGAACACATAAAAATAGTAGGGGTAAATATTGGGTTGTCTCCCAACAAACGCTTTTCTTTAATGCCCTTTTAGCTAGGCATGATTATTTCAATGATGCTCACATAAAAGTAAAGAATTGAAACACAAAGAGAGCATCATGAAGCATATGACTAGCACATTTAAGTCTAACCCTCTTCCTATGCATAGGGATTTTGTTATCAAACAATTTATGGGAACAAGAATCAACTAGCATAGGAAGGCAAAACAAGCATGACTTCAAAACTTTCAACACATAGAGAGGAAACTTGATATTATTGCAATTCCTACAAGCATATATTCCTCCCTCATAATAATTTTCAGTAGCATCATGAATGAATTCAACAATATAACTATCACATAAAGCATTCTTTTCATGATCTACAAGCATAGAAATTTTATTACTCTCCACATAAGCAAAATTCTTCTCAT
>CM022298.1:724115528-724129430 GCA_011799875.1 Thinopyrum elongatum | reverse complement strand
TTGTTTTTCCCTTGAAGAGAAAGGGTGATGCAGCAAAGTAGAGATAAGTATTTCCCTCAGCTAAGAACCAAGGTATCAATCCAGTAGGAGGCACAAGCAAGTCTCCAATCTATGCACCTGCACAAACTAACAAACACTTGCACTCAACACGAAAAAAGGGGTTGTCAATCCCTTCACGGTCTCGAACAAGAGTGAGATCTAATAGAGATAGGTATAAAAGATAAATAAAAGAGCAAACTAAAGTAAATATAAATAAATTATAGCAAGGTATTTTGGGTTTTTGGTTTATAGATCTGAAAATATATAATGCAAAATAGACCCGGGGGCCATAGGTTTCACTAGAGGCTTCTCTCTTGAAGATAGCAACGGTGGGTAAACAAATACTGTTGAGCAATTGATGAAAAGCGTAAAGTTATGGTGATATCTAAGGCAATGATCATGAATATAGGCATCACGTCCGTGACAAGTAGACCGACTCCTGCCTGCATCTACTACTATTACTCCACACATCGACCATCCAGCATGCATCTAGAGTATTAAGTTCAAGAATGGAGTAATGCCTTAAGCAAGATGACATGATGTAGAGGGATAAACTGAAGCAATATGATGAAAACCCCATCTTTTTTCCTCGATGGCAACAATACAATACATGCCTCGCTACCCCTACTATGTCACTGGGTGAGGACACCGCAAGATTGAACCCAAAACTAAGCAGCTCTCATTGCAAGAAAACCAATCTAGTTGCCGAACCAAACCATAGTTCTAAGAGAAATAACAAAATATCTTAATCATGCATAAAAGAGTTCAAGAGACAATCAAATAATATTCATAGATAATCTGATTATAAATCCACAATTCATCGGATCTCAACGAACACACCCCAAAAAGTATTACATCGAATAGATCTCCAAGAACATCGAGGAGAACATTGTTTGAAGATCAAAGAGAGAGAGAAGCCATCTAGCTACTGCTATGGACCCGTAGGGCTGTGGTAAACTACTCACACATCATCGGAAGGGCAGCAAGGTTGATGTAGAGGCCCTCCGTGATCGAATCCCCCTCCGACAGATCGCCAGAAAAGGCCCAAGATGGGATCTCACGTGAACAGAGGCTTGCGGCGGCATAAAAGTATTTTGGTGTGCTTATGGTGTTGGGGGAATATTTGGGAATTTATAGTGCAAAGATTAGGTTGGGGGACTCCCGAGGGGTCCACAAGCCAGGAGGCGCGTTCCCCCCTAGGGCGCGCCCTGAGGGCTGTGGGCTCCTCGTGAGTCTTTGACCCCCTCTCAAGTCCTCCGGGTGTCTTCTGGTCCAAGAAAAATCATCGCGAAAGTTTTATTCCGTTTGGACTCCGTTTGGTATTCCTTTTCTGAAAACTCAAAAACAAGGAAAAATAGAAAATGGCACTGGGCTCTAGGTTAATAGGTTAGTCCCAAAAATAATATAAATAGCATGTTAATGCCTATAAAACATCCAAAAAGTGATATAATAGCATGGAACAATAAAAAATTATAGATACGTTTGGACGTATCAAGCATCCAAGCTTAATTCCTACTCGTCCTCGAGTAGGTAAATGATAAAAACAGAATTTTTGATCTAGAATGCTACCTAACATATTATCAATCTAATCTCCTTTATTATGGCATGAATATTCAGATCCATAAGATTCAAAACAAAGTTTAATATTGATTAAAAAACAATAATACTTCAAGCATACTATAAAGCAATCATGTCTTCTCAAAATAACATGGCAAAGAAAGTTATCCCTACAAAATCATATAGTTGGCTATGCTCCATCTTCATCACACAAAGTATTTCATCATGCACAACCCGATCACAAGCCAAGCAATTGTTTCATACTTTTGAGTTGTCAAACTTTTTCAACTTTCACGCAATAATGAGCGTGAGCCATGGATTAGCACTATAGGTGGAATAGAATATGGTTGTCGTGGAGAGGACAAAAAGAAGGAGAAAGTTTCACATCAACTAGGAAAATTAATGGGCTATGGAGATGCCCATCAATTGATATCGACGCAAGTGAGTAGGGATTGCCATGCAAAGGATGCACTAGAGCTATAAGTGTATGAAAGCTCAAAAAGAAACTAAGTGGGTGTGCATCCAACTTGCTTGCTCATGAAGACCTAGGGCAATTTGAGGAAGCCCATCATTGGAATATACAAGCCAAGTTCTATAATGAAAAATTCCCACTAGTATATGAAAGTGACAAAATAGGAGACTCTCTATCATGAATATCATGGTGCTACTTGAAGCACAAGTGTGGAAAAAGGATAGTAAGATTGTCCTTCTCTCTTTCTCTCCCTTTTTTGTTTGGGCTTCTTGGCCTCTTTTATTTTTTTATTTGGGCTTCTTTGACTCTTTTATTTTTTATAAAGTTCGGAGACTCATCCCAACTTGTGAGGGAATCATAGCTTCCATCATCCTTTCCTCACATGGGATAATGCTTAATAATGATGATCATCACAGTTTTATTTTACTTACAATTCAAGAATTACAACTCGATACTAGAACAAGATATGACTCTATATGAATGCCTCGGCGGTGTACCGGGATGTGCTATGATCTCGGTAGCAATGATATCAAAAAATGGACAAGCCATGAAAACATCATGCTAGCTACTTACGATCATGCAAAGCATATGACAATGATGGTGCGTGTCATAATAAAACGGAATGGTGGAAGTTGCATGGCAATATATTCCGGAATGGCTATGGAAATTCCATAATAGGTAGGTATGGTGGCTGTTTTGAGGAAAGGTGTAGTGTGGGTTTAATGCACCGACGAAAGTTGCGCGGTACTGAGATGCTAGCAATGGTGGAAGGGTGAGAGTACGTATAATCCATGGACTCAACATTAGTCATAAAAGAACTCACATACTTATTGCAAAAATTTATTAGCCATCGAAACAAAGTACTACCCACATGCTTAGGGGATAGATGGTAGGAAAAGAGCATCGCTCGTCCCCGACCGCCACTCATAAGGAAGAAATCAAAAAATAAATCGTGCTCCGACCTATCACATAACGGTTCACCATATGTGCATGCACGGGAATCACAAACTTTAAACAAGTATTTCTACCAATCCACAATTACTCACTAGCATGACTCTAATATCACCATTTATATCTCAAAACAAATGCAAGGAATCAAACTTCTCATTTATTCAATGCTCTTTAATGAAAGTTTTTATATATCCCCTTGGATGCCCATCATATTAGGACTAAATTCATAACCTAAGAAAATTACCATGATTTTTAAGACTCTCAAAATAATATAGTGAAGCATGGAGTTCAACAATTTCTATAAAATAAAACCACCGCCGTGCTCTAAAAAGATATAAGTGAAGCACTAGAGCAAACTGCCAGCTCAAAAGATATAGGTGAAGCACATAGAGTATTCTAATAAATTCACGATTAATGCTGTCCCTCTCAAAAGGTGTGACAGCAAGGATGATTGTGGCAACTAAAAATCAAAGACTCATATCATACAAGATGCTCCAAGCAAAACACATATCATGTGGAGAATAAATATAGCCTCAAGTAAATTTACCTTGGATTGAAGACAAAAGAGGGGATGCCATCCGGGGCATCCCCAAGCTTAGATGCTTGGTTGTCCTTGAATATTACCTTGGGGTGCCTTGGAATCCCCAAGCTTAGGTCTTGCCACCCTTTTATTCTGTTGTCCATCAAATCTTTACCCAAAACTTGAAAACTTCACAACACAAAACTCAACAGAAAACTCATAAGATCCGTTAGTATAATAAAATAAATCACCACTTTAGGTAATGTTTTGTACTCATTCGTTATTTATATTGGTGTTATATCTAAGTGATTCCAACTTCTCCATGGTTCATAACCCCGATACTACCCATAGATTCATCAAAATAAGCAAACAACACATAGAAAAGAATCGTCAAAAAAAACAGAATAGTCTGTAGTAATCTGGGAATTAGTATACTTTTGTAACTCCAAAAATTCTGAAAAATTAGGAAAACATGGGAAATTTGTATATAAATATTGTGTAAAAAATGCAGATCAAAATCACATTTCTGTGATTTTTTAAAATTCTGGCAATGAGCACAAAAGTTTCTGTTTTTCAGCAAGATCAAATCAACTATCACCGTAGACCATCCCAAAGGTCTTACTTGGCTCAAACACTAATTAAAACACCAAAACACAATTAATACAGAGGTAATAATGTGTATTTATTGAAAAACAGAACCAAAAACAAAAAACATAAAAATAAAGTTGGGTTGCCTCCCAACAAGCGCTATTATTTAACGCCCCTAGCTAGACATAAAACATAGATCTAGGTATTGTCATCTTTGGTATTTTTTTCATAGGTGTGTTCTCATCAGGAGGTTTTGTAAAGATAACTTGGAACACATTATCCATAGAAATTTTGGCATTATCAAGTTGCCCATCTATGTATCCCTTTTGATTCCCGGCCACAATCCAAGAATATTGTTGATTAACATCATTGAAAACTTGTTGGATCACATCTAAAACTGTTTTTTTAAGGTTCTCATAAAAAATTTGAATATTTCCAAACAAATGTCTCAATGTATAGTCACTATTGTAAAGGATCTCATCTATCACCGGTTTTTCATGGCTCATACCATAAAAATCAAAAATTTCCGTAGCTTCCCGTATTATATGATCAAATTCATTCATAAGAACACGGGTAGCTATATTTTTAGCTTTGGGATCTTTTATAATGGGAAGCTCATAAAACATTCTTTGCAAGGTAGGATGAGTACGGATAAATCTATTTTCAAATTCTAGAACTAGTGCTAAAATAGCCTCTGCATAAGTCTTAGTTCTTTTAAGTATAGGAGCATCATCAAAAGGCAAGTTGCCGACACAATTGAAAAATTCTTGGATATGTTTTTTCCCCCATAACGTTCCCTTGCCCCAAAATAAAAGTTTTAGCATCCAGATTGCCGGATCGTCCAATTTTAGGAGTTAGGCCATCATCTGTTTCTGCCATACCGAAGTCACTCATGATGATGAGTTCAAGCAAACAAAAAGGATCGAGCAAAAGAATGGCGAATAAAAAGGCAAATATTTTTGTGTTTTGCTAAAAATGTTTTAGAAGCGGGGGAGAGGAAAACGAGAGGCAAATGGCAAATAATGTAATGCAAGAGATGAGAGTTTATGATGGGTACTTGGTAGGCTTGATGTAGAACCTCCCCGGCAACGGCGCCAGAAATTCTTCCTGCTACTTCTTGAGCTCGCGTTGATTTTTCCCTTGAAGAGGAAAGGGTGATGCAGCAAAGTAGAGACAAGTATTTCCCTCAGTTAAGAACCAAGGTATCAATCCAGTAGGAGGCACAAGCAAGTCTCCAATCTATGCACCTGCACAAACTAACAAAAACTTGCACTCAACGCGAAAAAGGGGTTGTCAATCCCTTCACGGTCTCGAACAAGAGTGAGATCTAATAGAGATAGGTATAAAAGATAAATAAAAGAGCAAACTTAAGTAAATATAAATAAATTGCAGCAAGGTATTTTTGGGTTTTTTGGTTTATAGATCTGAAAATATATAATGGAAAATAGACCCGTGGGCCATAGGTTTCACTAGAGGCTCCTCTCTTGAAGATAGCATATGGTGGGTAAACAAATTACTGTTGAGCAATTGATAGAAAAGCGCAAAGTTATGACGATATCTAAGGCAATGATCATGAATACAGGCATCATGTCCATGACAAGTAGACCGACTCCTGCCTGCATCTACTACTATTACTCCACACATCGACCGCTATCCAGCATGCATCTAGAGTATTAAGTTCATAAGAACGGAGTAACGCCTTAAGCAAGATGACATTATGTAGAGGGATAAACTCAAGCAATATGATGAAAACCCCATCTTTTTATCCTCGATGGCAATAATACAATACGTGCCTCGCTACCCCTACTATGTCACTGGGTGAGGACACCGCAAGATTGAACCCAAAACTAAGCACCTCTCCCATTGCAAGAAAAACTAATCTAGTTGGCCAAACCAAATTGATAGTTCGAAGAGATATACAAAGATATCTTAATCATGCATAAAAGAGTTCAGAGAAGACTCAAATAATATTCATAGATAATCTGATCATAAATCCACAATTCATCGAATCTCAGCAAACACACCGCAAAAAGGTATTACATCGAATAGATCTGCAAGAACATCGAGGAGAACATTGTATTGAAGATCAAAGAGAGAGAAGAAGCCATCTAGCTACTAGCTATGGACCCGTAGGTCTGTGGTAAACTACTCACACATCATCTGAAGGGCAGCAAGGTTGATGAAGAGGCCCTCTGTGATTGAATCCCCCTTCGGCAGATCGCCAAAAAAGGCCCCAAGATGGGATCTCATGGGAACAGAGGCTTGCGGTGGCGGAAAAGTATTTTGGTGGACGCTTCTGGTGTTGGGGGAATACTTGGGAATTTATAGTGCAAAGATTAGGGTTGGGGGACTCCAGGGGGGGGGGGGTCCACAAGCCAGGGAGGCGCGTCCCCCCCTAGGGCGCGCCCTGAGGGCTTGTGGGCTCCTTGTGAGTCTTCTGACCCCCTCTCCAAGTCCTCCGGGTGTCTTCTGGTACAAGAAAAATCATCGCGAAAATTTTATTCCGTTTGGAGTCCATTTGGTATTCCTTTTTTGTAAAACTCAAAAACAAGGAAAAAATAGAAACTGGCACTAGGCTCTAGGTTAATAGGTTAGTCCCAAAAATAATATAAAATAGCATATTAATGCATATAAAACATCCAAAACAGATAATATAATAGCATGGAACAATAAAAAATTATAGATACATTGGAGACATATCAGCGTCCGTGCGCACGTTTTGCTCGCCATTGAGGCGGCCGCGGCGCGTTCTGCTCTGGCGTCCCTGCACGCGCTCTGCTCGCCGTTGAGGCAAATTTACAATGGCAATGGTTAATAATTATCTTACATATTCAGGATAATTTAAAATGCCACATGCGGCAACGCCCAAAACACTCACGACCTACATATGCATACAATTATAATAAAATATAACACTCACGGCGGTCTTCTCGTACTCCATGATCAGCATAGCACCCTTGCGGCCGTTCATTACAAGTGTCCCGACCCGCCTCCGCCTACGGAGCTGCTGGCACTAGGAGGCTCTTGGGGCTGCTGGGCCTCTTCCAGAAGAGCTTGACAGTGTGCAATCACGCGCATGACATCTCCGCGGAACCGCTCCATTTCCATGTCTCTAGCCTGGTAGCAAATTCCGTCCATCACCTGCATCCTCAGGATACCATGTTGGCGATGTTCTACTTCGTCGGGGACGTCAACTCCGCCAAGGATGCGCTCGAGCCTGGCCACCACATCATCGGGATCAAGGTTGACACGGCCGCCGCCGGCAATGATGAAGTCGCAGGCTGGCTTTATCTTAACTGAATTGCAGAGCTCCTCTGCCCATTCCTTGCGGGGCATCAGGCTCTCGATGAGCACTGGTGACGGTGGCTCTTTGGGTGGGTCGTTGATCATGCCGCCGAGTGATACGTCTCCAACATATCTATAATTTATGAAGTATTCATGCCATGTTTACAACAATTTATATGGTTTTGGTATGATTTGGATGGAACTAACCCGGACTAACGCTATTTTCAGCAGAACTACCGTGGTGTTGATTTTTATGTAGAAATAAAAGTTCTCCAAATGCAACAAAACTTTTTGACAAATTTTTTTTGGAACAAAAGAGGCATTAGAAGCTTCGTGGGAGGGCCAAAAGAGCCACGAGGAGGGCACAACCCACCAAGGCATGCCAGAGGGGCCTGGCTAGCCCCGGTGAGTTGTGCTCACCTCGAGGCCCATCTTCGCGTGATTCCAACACTGAAAAATCCTATAAATAGAGAAACCATCAGAAATAACCCTAGATCAGAAGTTCCACCGCCGCAAGCCTCTGTAGCCACGAAAAACCAATCTAGACCCCGTTCCAGCCCCCTGCCGGAGGGGAAAATCATCACCGGAGGCCATCTTCATCATCCCGGCGGCCACCATGATGAGGAGGGAGTAGTGCACCCTCGGGGCTGAGGGTTTGTACCAGTAGCTATCTTATATTTACTAATTGGAGGCACCATACGAGCTCTTACGTTAATCCTAAAAAATAGTAAAACTATCCGTTGGATCTCCACATTAATCATCTGCAACCGTTAGATGAAGTATGTCCCAGAGTCCTTGCCAACTATCCCACGTACGAGCCTAATTGTTGCTGGACTCTTCTATGGTCCACCAATAAGTAATATAGCTAGCAGATTCTTAACAACCCATCAAAGAAAAAAGATGTCGCTCTCCTCGATCCTCCGCACAATCCTAGCCGCCGCCCTAATAAGAACTTCCACCATGTTGCATGAAAACTAGCTTCAAGGACACAATTAAGATCTACGTGTTGACATATACATACACAGAGTTGGAGATTGATCAACGTCGGAGGCATTGGCGTGTGGGTGCTCGGCATCGACGGCGACGGTAGAATACATGTGCCAGCTGACGTCGGGCGCTCGGTGTCGACAATGACGGTAGAATACATGTGCCAGCTGACATCGAGCGCTCAACGTTGACGGCGACGGTAGAATAAATGTGCCAGCTGATGTCCTGTGACGCCCCCGGCCCGATCGTGCACTAATGTAACACCCCCGGTGATTAGCAACAGTAATCACTTTTGATAATGACATGTTAGCATGATCAACAGTGCATAATCATCATTAGCATCATATTGCATTTCAACTCCTAAGTCAAATTCAAATTTAAATGAAAGTGGAATATAAAAGTTGTCCAACATAGGAGCTAAAATGTCAGATAAATAACAAATATTCCAGAGGCTATTCTAAAATTGAAACCAACATCATTGGAATTGGATAAGTGACTCGAACAACCTCAAACAGTGCATAAAGATAATATTTAGTAACCATTTATTAAATCTGAAATAAATATGGAATTATGTTTTGCCCAAACTAATTTTAGGTGTTAGGGAATAATGCACTGGTATTTATGAAATAGGTCACACTTTTTACAAAAACCATTTGGGGCCTAAACATTTAACAGTGGAGAAAAGAGAATAAAGAAAAGGAAAAAGAAACAGAAAAGGAAAAAAAAAAAAGAGCACACCCCCCCCCCCCCCGACTGGGCCTCGCGCCCGCAAGCCACCGGCCCCAGGCCGGCCCCGGCCGCCCTACTTAGCCGGCCACCCGCCCACCCGAAACCCTAGCCCTACCCCCGATCCCCCTCCTCACTCGTTCGCTCCCCCCCCTCCCCCCGATCCAGATCGATCGGGCGACCGTGCCGTCGCCCGGATCGCTGTCGCCGTCCTGTTGGACGCCGCCGCCCGGAGCTCGCTCTCCCTCGCCGCGCCGCTCCCTCGACGCCGCTCGCTCTCCGACGCGCCCGACCGCCCCCCCCCCTCTCCATCTTGCCGCCGACGCCGCACGTCGCCGCTTCTCGTCCCCGCCGGCCTGCCTCCCATCGCCGTCGTCCCCGTCGACCACCCGACCCCGCTCCCCCGCCGTCCCTACGGATCACGGTGAGGCCTCGGGCCCTCTCCCCCCCTCTCTGCTCCCGCACCTCGCCGCGCGCACGCGCCCCCGTGCCGCCGCTCCGCCCGCGCTCGCTCGCTCGCGCACGCGCCCGCGCGCACCGCGCCTCGCCGGGCCTCGCACACGCGCGCGCGTGCCCTGCCTCGCTACTTGCTCCTGCGGATCTTGCCCCGTCTTCCCTCGCGTCTACCGCCGCCGCGACTGCCAGGCTCACCCTCCCCGCTCTTCCGCCACTCTGCCGCTCCAGCGCCCTCGCCGCCGCGCCACGCTTTTCTCCGGCTCCCTCGCTTTCCGCGTCTCCTTCGCCCGCTCCCGCCGCGCCCCCACCGCCCCGCCCGCCCGTCGTCCCCTTGGGCACCGGACATGTCCGGTCCCAAAAGGCACGCCCCGGACTGTCCCGCCCCTGGCCACTGCCCAGTGGGGCCCACCCCCCCCTGTGACCGGACAAATGGGGCCCACCCCCTAAAAAACGATTAAAGAAATAGAAATAAAAATAAAATAATAAAATAATTATTAATAATTAATTAGTTAATTAATTAGTTAATTAATCCGATTAGGTTAATCTAATACTAATTAGTGTTATTAATCAGTATTAAATTAATTAAACCTAATTAACCAACAGCCTATGACAGGGGGACCCACCCGGTCAGGTGGCTGCTGACGTCAGCAATGTCTGCTGACGTCATCAATCACTGTTTCGGATAATGTTGAATTAAATAATTAATTAAATTTCAAGAAATTAAAAACTTTAGAAAATCATATCTTTTAAACCGTAACTCATCAAAATATTTTATACATGAAACTTGCTCGAACGATGATACGAACCCGGATACGCCCTCTGTATCCCTCAGATGCCCGCAGCTATAAGAACGTTGAACAATTAGAACCGATTTCGAAAATGAATAGTGTCCAACTTTAATTAAATAAATCCGAATAATTCCTAAATTAACTAAATCATTTAGTTAGGCATAGTAAGAACCCCCGGCATATCATTTAGGCATGTCATACATATTGTTTGCATTATGCGCGTGAATTTATTGTTTCTCCTCCCCCTCCTTCTCTCTCTCTGATAGACGCCGAGACCGGCGTCGCTGCTGTCGAGTACGACTACGCTACTGACGACAGCCCGTTGACGACCTCCCTCTCTTGCCAGAGCAACCAGGCAAGCCCCCCCCTTGAGCATTCCGATATCGCCCATTCTATTCTCCCTGCTGCATTAGATTTCGCTACTGTTATGTAGCTCCTATTTCTGATGCATAGCCTGCTGTTGTAAGACCTGTTCATTGCTCTCATCTTACCCCTGCCTATGATAAACTGTTTAGTATAGTTGTATGACCCATCGTGACCCCACCACCTTACTTTGTCGCCCCTGTCGCCCTCATGCTTGTATCAATCAACTACTGATCACGTGATCGTTACGATCTACAGAGACGACAGACGCCACCTCACACTTCACCCCGTCACACCTCTAGTTGTACTCGTCTCGTTAATAACTTCATTGCCGAGGGGTGATACCTTAGCGCACTCCTGATGAAATACTTCTCAGCATAGCGTACGATCGTGGTTCACGAGGGTGATTCCTCCTTCTCCATGTCCGATACGACTCTGTCGTGCAACCCCTCCAGTGTGAACCTCGAGGTGATACCTCTTACGTTCACCCTGATGATTATGACCACACGGTTACTTTGACCTTTTTCACACACATGGGGGTCCACCCTGGTGGGTACCCGCTGGGGATCTAATGATTTCGGGTGTGCCGAGGGCACTCGAGTGTGACATGTGGCGGAGCATCGAGAGACTCTGATTTCTCTCCGCTTGATACTAATTGAGCCTATTGGATTTGGGTGTGTGATCTGAGTGGTTCGACTGCCTATACGCACTACCCACGAACGCGGGATAATGGTTATGGGGCCCTGGGCCTCTGCGATGTACTTTTCGCCGAAAGCTTATCAGACGTCACGATTCACGTGCGGGCTGATCGTCGGATTGGGCTGGATACTTCACTGGCGAGTCAGTGTCGCGCTCGCTGCACCCGGCCAGCCACGCAAACGCGCAGGGTGCCCAGGGCGATGGCCCGAGACCCTGGGTGCATAGGTTAGTCCCGGCGTGCTGACCTCTCTGCTAGAGCCTAGGTAGAGCGCTGCTTCGTGTTGATCTTCCAGGACGGGCATTACCCAGCAAGTATGTCCCCAGAGTTGATCGAGCGTGTTGGGTAACAGTAGTGACACCCCTGCAGGATGAATCTTCTATCGATAGCCGGTCCTACGTATAAGGACCTCAGTTTGTGTATCCCCCGATCTACTAACTATAAACTGGATACTGTTACTTAATTGAAGCTTCGGGATTACTTCTCGTCTGGGGAGTCGAGGAAGGATCTTGGCTGTACTTCAACATGTTTGGCTAAATAAAATGCTATATCTACTCTCTCTACTGCTTGCAAGACTGATGGCTTTGAGAAGATGTTTGAAGATGCTATCTTCAGATAGGACTAGAGCCTTTCTTCTCTATTCTGGCTTTCTGCAGGCCCCTCCACATATACACGCCTTTTCTTCTCATTAGATAGGTTGCATATGTATTAGATCCTATGCTTGTCTGTAGGGCTACTTCTCTGGGTTTCATGAGTACTCCACGGTTGCTTTATTTTCTCTTTCCCCCATATAACCCCACCTTGATGATACAACCCCAAGACGAGGCGTCCAGGAGCCCAGAACGCACCAGACCGGAGCCACCGTACGCCTACTCCAATTGCGTGGTCCAGAGCAGACTACTAGCTACCTGGATCGATGCCAGAGCTGACCGAGGTAGGATCTGGAGCTCCCAGGCGAGGCAGGCCCACGCCTTTCGATCTTAGAGTGGTCCCTGTTGTGCTGTCCTCTTAAGTGCAAAACTTGTGCTAACATGTCTTGTACCCAATATTATTTGTATGACGACTAATGTATGGTCGGATCTTCGGATCCCTGGTTCTCGTAATATTTTGTGGACCTCCTCTTATTTTGTTTGATGTTGGTGTTGTGATATCCTTCCTCCCGTGGAGTCCCTGGGCTTGATCGTACACTTCGTGTCGATATATTGTACGATTGACCGGGGGCGTCACAAGTTCGTAACAGAGCGACTGCCTGTAGAAAAAAGCCCCCCCTCCCAATATTCCTTGGCCGAGAGTTGAGTCTAGAAACCCGAACGAGAACTAATTTACTACATTGGCTTGGTGGCTTACGGCCCACGTCGCCAACTGGTGTGGTATTCGGGATCTTTTTTTCCTCGTCTATACTTCTGGGCACTCTCATTCTCGCTTCTGCTTCGTGTAAATAAGTTTACTAACGCCGACACTTAGGATCTCGTAAATCCCGTCTACCCGGAGAGCTGGATATCTGTGCGATTTCCCTGTCATTGATCTGATTAGTCTGATAATCATTTTCCTTTCCATTGTTTTGTTTAACCTTTCTCTCCGAGTTGTGTTAAACTTCTCATTGTCATTTGACAAATCTGAATTTCCTCTGTTTCAGATGGACCGTTTGTTTCCACCGCGTCCTACGACACAGCTTGTGCTTCGCACTTGGGCTCGTAATACCCCTGGGTTTCCAGCTGTCCTGATCGCTCTCATGACCAGACTTGGCTACCGCTGGTACCCTGAGTTCATGGTTTACGAGGATTACCGCGAGTTTAATCAGGAACAGTACTATGCTGAAGTTCGGATTTATGATCGGCAGAATGACTCAGACACCGAGTTACACCTTTTTCACGGATTAGGCGTGACGATTGAGATGGCAGTACATGATGCCGCCTACTCTGCTGTCGCACGTCTTCGAGGACAGTTCAGTGATATCTTGGATGACTCTGAGTTCCGATACATTCCGTATGCCCCTGCTGGAGATGCTACCGGATACTACACAGCTATCTGTGCCCCGTACGAGCCTCGCCGATATGACCACCGAGTTCTGATTCAGTGCACTCAGGCTCTGGACCGCACTGTTCGGGCTCTCGCCGTCGAGTTGGTTGCCACTCGAGCACGTCTCTACGATGCTATGACGCAGTTGCTACCCGCTGTTCGCGCCCACCACCGCCAGACTATATGGCGGCTATGTTGCAACAGTTTGAGCTTAACCGGCAGTTCATGGTTGGAATCATGGCTCAGTTTCCGCATCAGAACAACCAGAACCAGAACCCAGCTTCAGTAACTTTGACAGAGTTTACGCGACTCAACCCAACGCAGTTTCGCAACTCTGACAAGCCCCTGGATGCCGATGACTGGCTCCGCGACATCACTCACGAGATGGAGTCTGCTAATGTCGCCCCCGCCAACTTTGTCACCTTCGCGGCCTTTTTCTTAAAGGGCCCCGCTG